>OU342741.1:311110657-311339609 GCA_910589775.1 Avena eriantha
AATCCAAATAATACAAATGATATATGTTTTTAAATCAGAAAAATGTGAGGAATTCAAATATGCCATTCAAAATATTATTTGAGCAATTTAAATTTTCGAGCTAATTAAAAATTACATTAAAATGCCCTTTTCTTAATAAATTAATAACTTTAACTCTACAACTCCAAATTCGATAAATAAGATGTCTAAATCGATCAGCGCGACGAGCCTGTTCTATCTAAGCATTCCATGTTCTGAATTGAAGCATGCATCATGTCATTATTGAAAATCAGAACTGTTTATGGCAATAAAACTTGACTAAATAAATACTAAAATGAATTATTCTTGTCCCCATACCTCACCCATGCCATGCTACTTTACTGCCATGTAAATTGTGCATCATTCACCATGGCATGCTTGTTTGCTTGTCGCATTTTAATTCATATGCTTGCGCACTTTATTTATGTTGTCCCTTGTTTGTTTGGTTCTTCTTCGAATAGACGCCCAACAGGAGAATTATCAGGAATCACAAGAGTTCTACCTAGATCCATCTCTCGCTTCAACTGAGCTACCAGGCAAGCACTACCACATGCTTGCATACATATAGTACCTATTGCCTCTATCTTACTCTTGCATCATTGAGTCGCGATTGCATTAAATTGAATCCCAAGTACTGCATAGCCCTTACTTTTAAACCCCACCGAAGCTTGTTCCTCCATCCCATGAGCCATTACTACAGGAGTTGTCTGAGCCATGCGAGTCGTAGAAAAGCATGTGTAGGGTATGTGAGTGTCTGATGGATAACGAGGTACCTAAACAACTTAACCTGGGTAGTAATGGGATAAGTAATGAAAGAGGCACCGGTGAGCAATATCTGCTATTTGGTTTTTCATGCTCACTTGTGTCCCGTAGGACCCCGAGTACTTGATTCATGTTCCTTGTTTATTCGCACTATCCACATCTGGGAGGCCTTATGGACCCCCCTGAGCCAGAGCTTGATTCATTCTTATTTCTTGGGGCCACAAAGTAGTTTGGGGCTTTATTACTATCTGGTACTTATGCCATGTTACTGCTTTATTTAAGATTGTGCGTGGAGCACCTGTACTGTTTTGGAGTGTGGAATGTTTTCGCGGTATCGACAAGCCCAGTCACACTTTCGGGTTCCCAGTCGTTTACAGCCATTGACACAAACCTTGGGTCTGTCTCGGAGCCGGCCAACTTCGTTGCGGGTAGCTTAATGGGGTGCCCCCCTGAAATATTTCTGAGTCCTGTGATCGCTTTGTCGTGAATGCCTCGTTGGGTTTTGAGTTGGTTTTCCGAGGTTGATCGAGTGTGTGTTGCTATATGTGCACGCCTGTAGGGTAAATCTTTTGAAAGCCGTGTCCGCGGTTATGGATGACTTGGAGCACAGTTACTCGATCATAGACAAGTATAACTAAGTACCACTTTTAATTTGACTAAGTACCTGACTAGTAAATAGTGCAATGCTCATGGAATGGTTAATAAAACTGCCAACGGTTGGGTTGTTCGTCCGCTTTCTCGTTGGTAAGCGAGAAGGAGGATGGATCTGTTAATTATACTATTATAACTGTTGTTATCAATTAACGGACATCCGTCTATCATTGGTTAGGCGGATGGTTAGCGAGTTTCTATAGACTTGTTAGTTATTATCTTTTGCTGCAATTGCGTCACCCCAGGTATATGTCCCCTATAGAGGCATAAAGACTTGCTAAGTACCCCTAGGGTCTCACATGATAAATTGTTTGATTCAGATGAACAGGTGTATTCGCAAGAGGGATACTGGGTGGAGGAGACGGATGATGTTGGCAACGATCACTCGGTGTAGAGATTCCGGGAACGGGGATCCGTGAGATCTGTGGGCAGGATGTGTTTATTTATGTGGCATCTTATGCCGATTTGCTTCTTATCCATACTCGGATCTTGTTTCCCGCTTCCGCCTCATACTCTGATGTTTGATGTATGAGGAGCTATCCGAAACTATTATATCTATCTAGGATATTCGGATCTTGCCGTATGGCGTTGCAATATTTCTATTTCTTTTAGATGGAATGGCTCTAAGGACTATTGTATGTGGCTTGCATACATACTACCTTGTGTATGTAGTTGATCCCTTCGCCTGCCGATTACGCCGCTCGTTCTTGTCCCGATGTTCTGAAAGTGGTTAGGACGGCTGAAAGGTCTACCTGTGAGTGGCCCCTGGGCCCCACCGACTATTTTAATCACTTTCGCTCATCCAGGCATGCAACTAAGAGCGTAATTCACCGAGGTAGTTACACTTATACTAAAACCAACACTAGAGTCATTGCATGTGTGTTCTTTTCAGAAACCACACATGGATCCACCACTGCCATTGCATGTGTGTTCTTTCCACAAACCACACATGGATCAACTAGTGCTCATTGCATATGTGTTCTTTTCCACAAACCACACATGGATCCACCAGTGGTCATTGCATGTGTGTTCTTGCCACAAACCACATATGGATCAACCAGAGTCATTGCATGTGTGTTCTTTCCACAAACCACATATGTATCCATTTGAGTAACTGCATGTTTGTTCTTATACGAAAACCACAAACCAGCACTAGAGTCATTGCATGTGTGTTCTTTTCCACAAACCACACATGGATCCACTAGACTCAATGCATGTGTGCTCTTTTCCACAAACAACTTATGGATCAACCAGTGGTCATTGCATGTGTGTTCTTTTCACAAACCACATGTGGACTCACTAGAGTCATTGCATGTGTGTTCTTATACGAAAACTAGCACTAGAATCATTGCATGTGTGTTCTATCCACAAAGCACACATGGATCCACCACTGTCATTGCATGTGTGTTCTTTCCACAAACCACACATGGATCAACAAGTGGTCATTGCATGTGTGTTATTTCCACAAACCACATATGGATCAACCAGTGGTCATTGGATGTGTGCTCTTTTCCATAAACCACTTATGGATCCATTACAGTCATTGCATGTGTGTTATTTCCACAAACCACACATGGATCAACCACTAGAGTCATTGCATGTGTGTTATTTCCACAAACCACACATGGATCAACCACTAGAGTCATTGCATGTGTGTTATTTCCACAAACCACACATGGGTCAACCACTAGAGTCATTGCATGTGTGTACTTATACTAAAACAAACACTAGAGACATTGCATGTGTGTTATTTTCACAAACCACACAAGGATCCACCACTGTCATTGCATGTGTGTTCTTTCCACAAACCACACATGGATCAACCAGTGGTCATTGCATGTGTGTTCTTTTCCACAAACCACACATGGATCCACTAGTGGACATTGCATGTGTGTTCTTTCCACAAACCACATATGGATCAACCAAAGTCATTGCATGTGTGTTCTTTCCACAGACCACATATGGATCCATTTGAGTAATTGCATGTTTGTTCTTGTACTAAAACCACAAACCAGCACTAGAGTCATTGCATGTGTGTTCTTTTCCACAAACCACACATGGATCCACTAGACTGATTGCATGTGTGTTCTTTTCCACAAACAACTTATGGATCAACCAGTGTTCATTGCATGTGTGTTCTTTTCACAAACCACATGTGGACCCACTAGAGTCATTGCATGTGTGTTCTTATACTAAAACTAGCACTAGAGTCATTGCATGTGTGTTATTTCCACAAACCACACATGGATCGACCACTAGAGTCATTGCATGTGTGTTCTTTCCACAAACCACATATGGATCAACCAGTGGTCATTGCATGTGTGTTCTTTTTCATATACCACTTATGGATCCACTATAGTCATTGCATGTGTGTTATTTCCACAAACCACACATGGATCAACCACTAGAGTCATTGCATGTGTGTTATTTCCACAAACCACACATGGATCAACCACAAGAGTCATTGCATGTGTGTTATTTCCACAAACCACACATGGATCAACCACTAGAGTCATTGCATGTGTGTTCTTATACTAAAACCATCACTAGAGTCATTGCATGTGTGTTCTTTTCACAAACCACACATGGATCCACCACTGTCATTGCATGTGTGTGCATTCCACAAACCACACATGGATCAACCACTAGTGGTCATTGCATGTGTGTTCTTTCCACAAACCACATATGGATCAACCAGTGGACATTGCATGTGTGTTCTTTTCCATAAACCATTTATGGATCCATTACAGTCATTGCATGTGTGTTATTTCCACAAACCACACATGGATCAACCACTAGAGTCATTGCATGTTTGTTATTTCCACAAACCACACATGGATCCATTTGAGTTATTTCATGCTTGTTCTTATACTAAAACTAGCACTGCCCCCAATGGATCCACCGTTTGACCGAGTCTTCTAGAAGGCACGCCATAACAAAGTTGTTCTGCTTGATGATTGTTACATACCGTTTGATTGGGGCGCTTGGACGATTGGGATGGTCTTCGCGAGAGCGATCCTCGAGTAGGCTGTTCTGCGGCATGATTGGCCACGCTTGCTCTGGACAAACTGGCATGTTGCGAGTGTTACGACTCACGAGTTCAGTGGGCCATATCCCAGTGTGACGTCCCCGTTACTTCTCTTCCTCCCCGTACTTCTCTTCCTTCCCCTCGAAGCCACTTTCCGCACTTCACTTCCATCCTGCCGTAGCCACAAGCCGATGACATCCGCCAATTCTCTGGTCGCTACCTTCATGGTAAGAAATCATTTTACAAGCTTTGGAACTTATCCTACACATTCCTGCTATTCGCCAATCTAACTGCTGATCTTTTTTTCCGATTTCTCGACGAACTTTAGATGTGGCAGATGTGGGAGCCCAAGAATCTGGAGATCCTCGCGCGCAACTTCGCAGCGGTGTTCTCACTCGTGTGCTCCCACCCAGGATGATTTCGTTGTTACTCATACCGCGACCTCCCGCTCGCCGAGCTCGCGTGCCCGCACGGCGCGTGCGCCTGCATGGAGCCGGTACACCGGCCCGCCGGTACACCGGCCTGCCGGCGGAGCTCGTCGTCCACCTTGCAGATGGGCACTTGATCGAAGTGATTATGATCTCGTACGGGCAAGCCCAACTTGTCCAAGAGCAGGTGTCGTTCACTGACTCGGCACGCCGCCTGCTAATTTTCCAGGGGGGACGGCTCTGTTTTCGTCCTGACCATCACCGCCGGTGTTCCGAGAACCAGAGCTGGGCCCACCGTCATGGGTGTCATATGCGTCAGGTCGGTCTCGTGCGCCTAGCCCGTATACATGGTGCACATGTGGGCAAACGCCCAGCCGCCATCGTCGGATAGCATTCTTGTGCTAGCCGATGCGCCGAGCTGCCCGATGCCGCGGGAGGTGGAGTATGTGGACCTAAGGTCGATCCTATGTGTGCCATCTCAGTACCTTGTTGGTGCTGGACCGAACAGGCAGATGCATTTCTACATTTGTATCGAGAAGACCGACAGGCAAATGTAGTACTTGTGCTGTCGTTACTGTTAGACTTAAGCGATGCTTCTCACGTGCTTAGAGCATACGTGTTGTGCGAATGTACCCCAGTTGTAGTTTTTAGTACTCCTTAATACTTCGACGAGTTATTATATTGGTCCAATCAGCTTGCTGTTGTCACGTTGCAAAGTCCGCTTGCTCTGGACAGACCGGCAATACCGTGTGCTCCCGCTCCTGCATGTCTGTAACTACCCTCGGTGAATTACGCTCTTAGTTGCATGCCTGGATGAGCGAAAGTGGTCAAAATAGTACGGTGGGGCCCAGGGGCCACTCACAGGTAGACCTTTTGGCCGTCCTAACCACTTCCAGAACATCAGGACAAGAACGAGCGGCGTAATTGGCAGGCGAAGGGATCAACTACATACACAAGTGAGTATGTATGCAAGCCACCATACAACAGTTTTAAGAGCCATTCCATCTAAAAGAAATAGAAATATCGCAACGCCATACGGCAAGATCCAAAAATCCTAGATAGAGATAATAGTTTAGGATAGCTCCTCATACATCAAACATCAAAGTATCAGGCGGAAGCGGAAAACAAGATCCGAGTATGGATAAGAAGCAAATCAGCATAAGATGCCACATAAACAAACACATCCCGCCCACAGATCTCACGGATCCCCGTTCCCAGAATCTCTACACCAAGTGATCGTTGCCAACATCATCCGTCTCCTCCACCCAGTATCCATCTTGCGAATACACCTGTTCATCTGACCCTAGGGGTACTTAGCAAGTCTTTATGCCTCTAAAGGGGACATATACCTGGGGTGACACAATTGCAGCAAAAGATAATAACTAACAAGTCTATAGATACTCGCTAACCATCCGCCTAAACAATGATAGACGGATGTACGTTAATTAGTAACAACAGTTATAACAGTATAATTAACAGATCCATCCTCCTACTCGCTTACCAACGAGAAAGTGGACGAACAACCCATCCGTTGGCAGTTTTATTAACCATTCCATGAGTATTGCACTATTTACTAGTCAGGTACTTAGTCAAATTAAAAGCGGTACTTTAGTTATACTTGTCTATGATCGAGAAATTGTGCTCCAAGTCGTCCATAACCGCGGACATGACTTTCAGAAAGATTTACCCTGCAGGGGTGGACAAATAGCAACACACACTCGATCAACCTCGGAAAAACCAACTCAAAACCCAACGAGGCATTCACGACAAAGCGATCACAGGATTCAGAAATATTTTAGGGGGCCACCCCATTAAGCTACCCGCAACGAAGCTAGCTGACTCCGAGACGGACTCAAGGTTTGCGCCAATGGCTATAAACGACTGGAAACCCAAAAGTGTGACTGGGCTTGTCGATACCGCGAAAACACTCCGCATCCAAAACAGTACAGGTGCTCCTCGCACAATCTTAAATAAAGCAGTAAAACATGGCATAAGTACAGGATAGTAATAATGCCCCAAACTAATTGTCGCCCCAAGAAATAGAAATGAATCAAGCTCTGGCTCAGGGGGGTCCATAAGGCCTTCTGGATGTGGATAGTGCGAATATTCAAGGAATAGGAATCAAGTACTCGGGGTCCTACGGGACACAAGTGAGCATGAAAAACCAAATAGCAGATATTGCTCATCGATGCCTCTTTCATTAGTTATCCCATTACTACTCAGGTTAACTTGTTTAGGTACCTCGTTATCCATCAGACACTCACATACCCTAGACATGCTGTTCTACGACTCGCATGGCTCAAACAACTCCTGTAGTAATGGCTCATGGGATTGAGGAACATGCTCGGTGGGGTTTATAAGTAAAGGCTATGCAGTACTTGGGATTCAATTTAAATTCAATCGCGACTCAATGATGCAAGAATAAGATAGAGGCAATAGGTACTATATGTATGCAAGCATGTGGTAGTGCTTGCCTAGTAGCTCATTTGAAGCGAGAGATGGATCTGGGTAGAACTCCTGTGAATCCTGATAATTCTCCTGCTGGGCGTCTATTCGAAGAAGAACCAAACAAATAAGGGCCAACATAAATAAAGTGCACAGTCATATGAACAAGCAAACAAGTATGCCATGATGAATGATGCACAATTTACATGTCATTAGTGTAGCATGGCATGGTGAGGTGTGGGGTACAAGAATAAAGCATTTTATTATTTATGTGGTCAAGTTTTATTGCCATAAACAGTTCTGATTTTTAATGATGACATGATGCATGCTTCAATTCAGAACAAGGAATGCATAGATAGAATGGGCTCGTCGCGCTGATCGATTTAGACATATTATTTGTTGAATTTGGAGTTATAGATTTAAAGTTATTAATTTATTAAGAAAAGGGCATTTTATTGGATTTAAACAATTTCGAAAATTTAAAGTGGTCAAACATTATTTTGAATAGCATAATGGAAATCCTCACATTTTTCTGATTCAAAAACATATATCATATGTATTATTTGGAATTGGAATTCAAAAGTTATTAAAAACAGATTTGAAATCATGTTTAAATTATTTCTGAAAATGTTTTAATTAAATAGAAAACTGCCAGACTTTTTGTACACAGCCTAACTTAGCCACAGTCACAGACATGTGGGGTCACGCTGAGCTGGCGAAAAAACCGCGCGCAGAAACGTTTTGCACCGCGAGCTGAGCTAGCCCATGCGACTGACAGGTGGGGCCAGCGGGCTCGCAGGCCCACACGACAGCGAGCGAATCAGGGGGTGCCACGTGGGGGATCTAGGGGTTGCGGGTTGAGGTTTACAAAAACCCGAGAGACTTTTAGCAAAACTGCCATGGGAGGCTGACAGGTGGGGTCGGAGGGGAGCGCGGGTTGAGTAGAAAAAAGGTTGGGGGGTTTGGGCAAACCACGCAGCTGCTACTGTTGTTCTTCTCTGAGCTACTGCCGGATCTGTCGGACGCACGCGCTGGCGCGGCGGGGATTCGAACCAGCGAGCACTCGCTCGCGCGCAGAGGGCGGAACGGGTGCGGTGGCTAAGGGGATGATGCTGGGTTGTCGCTGTGTGGCTAGGTAAAGTGCGATGCGGCGCGGAGGCGGGCAAACGCCAGCGCCTGCCGCTGCGCCGAGTGTGCTCGGCGCAACGTCCGGTGAGGCCAGGAGATTACGGCGGGGCAGAGGATGTCTGGGGGTCACAGGGGCTCACCGTGAGGTGGTCGGCGTAGTCAGATCGGGCCAGGGAGCAGCAGATCGGCGACGGTGCAGACGAACGGCGAGCTAGGGTTTCCCTTAGACGCATCGACGATCAGCAGGTACAGGGGCGTCTCCTCCTCGCTGCAGTGCACATGGGCGGTCCTGGGGCTCGCCTAGGTCTTCCTCGACACCCAACGGCACGCCTGCTGCTGTGTAACGCCGAGAGGAGTGGAGGCCAACGGTGGCTGCCGAGGTGGCTGTGGGGTAGAATGGGAGGGAGAGGAGGCAGGGCACGGCCATGGTTGGATCTGGAGGAGGGCAGGTAGAGAGGAGGGAGTAGATATGCACGAGAGGGAGACGGGAGGGAGGTGCCATGGGGACTGGTGGAGGAAAGGTGGCTTCGGCCACCTTTTTGCTTCTCCTCCTCACGTGCTCGATGAGGGAGGGGTAGAGAGGCTGCCGCTGGGGCCAGGCGAGGGCAGGGAGGCGGGCTGGCTCGGGTGGAGCCCGTGTGCAGCGAGAGAGAGAGAGAGAGAAAAAGAGAGGGCTGAGAGGGGAGGGGGTAGATCGAGCTAGGGTTGGGGTAACTCGGGTTAGGGTTTAGGTTAGGGGTTGGGGTTAGTTTAGAGAGGTTAGCTCGCATGGGGTAGAGAGGGGCTAGGTGGGCCCTTGCTGGCAGAGAGAGGGAGGGTGCCTCGGCATGGTGAGAGGAGGGTGGTGAGGAGAGGGTGTAACTAGGGTTTTAGCTAGGGTAAAGAGAGGGTAGAGGACTAGGTATGGTAGATAGAATTAGGTTTTGTATTTTGAATAGTTAGGGATTTGAATATTTGAACTGATCCAAAAGGCATGATTCAACAATTCAAAACTCTATCTATGCAAAGACAAGAGATCGAGAAGATGATAGCATGCATGAGGATGTGGAGGTTTTAGAGAGGAGGTAGGATGAGGTTAGAGGGGGTCCTAAAAGTTAAAAGAAGAGAGGGAGAGTAAACAAGTTGGACCATGGTAAAATACCCATTCCCCACTCAAGCCAATAATAGAACCAAGGAAAAATGGAATAGAAGGTGATCTTGCATGGCCCATGCATAGGCATTAAATGCCCTGTTTATCCTTGTAACAACAATAGATAACTTTACATGGCATTTATTCATATGCATTCCCTAATATGGAGTAAGGCCAAGCAAAAAGGAATTAAAAGTAGGTTCCATGTGGAGTAGATGGAGATGATCATATTTGAATATAATTTGGACTTGCTAGTGTGTATATTCCACTAGGTGCATTATATCCTCAACAATATTTCAACATGAGCAATTATTCCAAACCAATCCATATGGAAGCTGGAAAAAGGGGTACCACTCACAAGGCATGCAAAGGTGGCTCCACATATCAATAATGTGAAAACAACATGATGCTAGTGTGAGGGAATGTGGAAATAGAAGTGGATCCATCCCAACCCACATGAGCTAGATTTAAATGCCAAAGGAAAAGTGTAAAAGCTCATGGATAATTAGGATGGTGGAATTATAAAGTGGTGACAAGGAAAAGGTGGTGGAGTTGAATAAAAGATATGCCCCCAACTCAACTTGGGCATCAAGCATTTATCAAGAACCAAATACAATATATCAAGAGCCAAATACAATTACTAATGCATATGGGAGAAGAACCAAATGGAAAGGGTTTTATATGATGCTCAAATGCAAGGTGGCATGATGACATGAGCATGATATAATTAAGATGCAACAAATATATGTAGGAAGTAGCAATTATATTACTAGACCATGTAGCATTACATCTGTTAGACAGATGGGATGCTACAATGTCAGTGTCACATGTTTCGAGGGCCCACCTGCCAGTGTCCTTCCCCTCGAAGCCACTGTCCCAACTTCTCTTCCATCCTGCCACTCCCGTCCGATGGTTGTAATCTGATGATTTTCGTTGGATTGTTTACAAGTAATCTACGTTGATAATGCAACATGCAAATGGCACAGACACAATTTCTAAACTGGAAGCACTCACACGCTGCTATTGCACATATTTCTCAATATAGCTCGACAAACACATTACAATAATTGTACTCGCATTAAACACAACCGAAATTGCAACCATCCTAAACAACATCTAAACCCACATCACACCACTGTCATCGGAGTCCACCTCGATTGGTGACACCGCCGTGCCCTTCCCAGCGACATCCACTCCCGCTTGTGGCTTGCCCTTCGCCAAGGAGGCAACAATGGTGTTCTGCACAGCTTCACCCCCGTCGTCCTCCACATTGGAATCGACAATGACGAAGGTGACGGGGTTGGCGTGGACCGAGTGCTGTCGCGCCTAGCGGATCCTGCTCGAGCTCGACGCTCCATCATTCCTTCTACAGGTAGGAGGGGCCGAGCTCGCATACGTAGCGTCGTCGCTCCTATCAAGAAACCATGGCCATTTAATACTGTGACGGTAGGATCTTGGGGTGGATCCGCCGCGGCGAGCCCTACCGGAAGCGGTGGATCAGATGGATCTGCCGGCGTGAGCCATGACAAGTTCCTAGGAGGGAGTAAGATTGTGGGCCAGGCGTGTCTGGTTCCTGAGCAAGACCTCCTAGTGATATGTACGCGGGCAAGGTACCAAAAAATTTCGTCCAATGCGCGTGACAGGGCTTTTGAACCACGAAGGCGCGAGTTTTTTTGACAAGTCCACATGCTAGGTCCCCCACCTGTCAGCGAATGTGGACGGTAGGATTTTTCCCGAGTTATTAAGTAGGGATAAATCACGCTTCACCACTACCCTGACATCCAAAGGCTCCTCTTTCCTCTGCCCTCGCTCCCCTCACTCATGGCTCGCAGCTCCTGTAGTTTGTCTCGGGCGGAATCAGGGTCGGCTCAACGCCGTCAGGTGGGTGCCCCCATTAGGTACAGGAGGGCGCCCTACGATTACTACCCCGATATGATGTGTTTGTGTGGTGAGAAGATTCCGAGATGGATTTCGTGGACCGAAGAAAATACTGCAGGAAAATTCAGCAACTGCAACATCAGAGCGGTAAGTTCCTACTGTAGGTACAATGGTAACCCAGATCCGGAAAGCGTAATGTAATTCTTTTTTTTTGTTTCCTTCGATCTAGTACGTAAGAAGGGAGGGGGACTGGCTGTGACAAGTTTGTGTGGATCGAAAAGCCACTGACAGGTTTTCACAGAGAGCTTGTTCAGGATCTGCGTGATCCTGTGTGGGACAAGAAAGAGGAGATTCGTGCGATGGAGCGAGAGATCCGGGAGCTTCTCCAGATGCAGGGGAGGCAGGGGCAGGGAGGTGGTGAGACAGACAGGCTCAAGATTAGGCCAGATAGTGGACACAATTTCCTCATTATCTGGGCATTATCTATTGCATTTGCAGTTTATGTTGCCATGTCGTTGTCCAGCAGCTGAAATAAGTTGCTGCTTCATGGAGTGTAGCGGCCAGCTTAAGAAATTGTTTTCCAGCCCAAAAACTTATCATAAGTGTAATGCCAACAACAAGGATTTATTAAGCGCCTATAAATAAATCATGTATGTGCCACTAACACCCATCGATTTTGGAGAGGATTTAACCGCTCAGCTATCACGATTGTTCAGATAGTAGTGGCACAGTCACAGTTTTGGATTCAACTAGTGGCCTCGGCCGTATCAAATCCTAAAGTCGTGATACATTTTACTCCGAGTACGGGAGGCAGATTGTTTCGCTTGACAAGTTCCACGCACACAGCTCCAGAGTTTAACCAAACTACATATATAGGTTCAAGTTCAATACATCATTAGGCTGCTACACTGCTAGCCCTCTTTCTCTGCTTGGGTGCCAACTTTCTTCCTCTTTCCTTCACATCCACTGGCTTCTTCATCTCCTGCCTTCTTCCTCTTCCTGGGTGCCAATTTTCTTACCTTCGCGTACCCTGCATCTCTGGGCCGAGGGAAGTCAGGCCAATCAGCACCAGAATCTTGTCCGGCATCATCACTCCACTCGTTTTGGTTTTCTTCCCATTGGAAAATCACTGAGTCGGCTGTCTTGTTTCTTGCCTTCCGCTTCCTGTAAAAACAGACTATAAACAATTTTTTTGTGTGAATGTACCATCTCATACCTAGGTTTGGGAGCATTAAGGGGACATCCAGCTGCTCTATGGCCTATAAGATGGCAGGTCTTGCATTTGTTTTTGCCCTTCTTTGTAGCACTGAAAGCCGAACCCTTCTTCTCGAGAAAATTCTATTCACCTGGGGTCTTCCTCTGCCCCTTTTTGTAACTGGCTGGCAAAGCTCGAAAGACAGTTGGACTTGAGGCCACTGAGATGGGTCTGTACATGGCTCGACGGATCCAGCGTACGCAGCTCTGAACTTTTCCATAGAGTAGTAGTCTGACAAATACTGATCCAAATGTGGTAGAGTTCTTTTCTTCATCAAGAAGGCTAAGGCGTGGTCGCAAGGTTTCCCGGTATGCTTCCACTCTAAGTAGGTGCATTGTCGTAGCTGGATGTTCACAACATCCCTTTTGCCACTCTTGGACATATCGACCACCTCACAGCTTCTGCTGGTTGACGGGAGAACCTTAAGATGAGCAAGTCCTCGGCTTCTCTTGTGCAGTTGCTGTACAACTAGCGGTAGCATATGTCCTCTAAGTCTCCTACCGATCTCTCTGCTTATATTTAATAGCTTCATGATCATACCACGTATGATGTCCATCAAGATATGAACAGGCGCACTTTTATGTCCTTCACCCAGTTAATCAGGCATTTTGCAAAGTTGTGGTTTATGTAATCAACTTTGACTCCTCTTCCATAGCTGTGAATGATGGATGGCTAAGTACTCTGGAAGTTCATGGGCTTCGGCAAAAATCTTGCTCATGAAATAATCGCTGCTACTAGGTTTGTAAACTCTAGCAGCAGGAAACATGTAACGAAATACGCTGCCTGCGTAGTGTGACTACAAGTTGAGCATCATATGGGTATGGCATTCTCTACCTTCAGCTCGCGGGAAGACCTCCTTCACTACATTCGTCAGCCCTTTACATGCATCCGTGGATATAGGCAATGGATCCATGTGGCCTATTGATCTCCTGAGTTGCCTCATAAACCAGACCTAGTTTTCCTCCGTTTCTATTTCAAACAGCCCGAATGCCACTAGGAACATCCAGTTGTGACCATCAAGTGCTGTGGGAGATGGCAGGCAGCCTTTCCATTTGCCAGTTAGGGCAGTGCTGTCTACACTCAGATACGGCCTACAGCCGTCCTTGAATCCATCGATGCAAGGTTTAAGCGCCATGAAAAATCTTTTGAAATATATTTTACCATCTTCTGATTCGGTGTCAATCTCCACAACACTCCCCGGACACCTAGCTTGTACCTCCGCCTTGAAGTTGTATAGCATCCTCAAGCTATTGGTCCAATCCCCGTGCAAGACCCCTAGAGCTTTCTCTTTACCTTTCCAAACCATGTAATACGGAAGGACAATGTTGTATTTAGAACCGAGGCTAGTCTGAATATTCTTCGCGGTCTCCTTAGGGTTATCCTTTAGTATGGACATAGATTGCATAGCCACCCACTCCGTATCAGCCATTGAGGATTTCAGTTTGCTGCCTATCAGACACATGTGTGGAGGGCCCATTCTGTTCACCTGCACCACAGATTCATTTAAAAGATAAGCGGAGTCGACTAGTTGCCATAAAGATATTGCACATCAGTCGTAGTTATAGAGTGAAAAGAGAGAGAGTTCTAATGGTTTGCTGCATTCATTGCCCCAATACCCTAATTACAGTCGACGCAGGTAAGGATCTTGCTGTGATCCTCCATGGACAATGTACCTCGGCCTGTCCATTCATCCACGTTAACTTGCAAACGGCCTGATACCTCTCAGCAGAGTTCTTCAGTCGATAAATGTCGAACTCCCCCTTGATACAAAAATGCCGGAACGACATCCTGAACTCATGCATGCTCCTGAACTTGGTGCCGACCGAAATTATAGGATACTCGTGGTCATGTTTCATTTCTTCTACTTCAACACCCAAATCATCGACTGGAATACTAGCCTCATCGTTAAGTTCCTCGTCTATTTCATCATCACCAGATTCTTGATCCTCTACAGTGCCTACTTCTTCATCTGATTCAGAATCTTCGCCATCGTCTCTAATGCCTAGTACTGCACACATCATATTGACTCCCATGGGTGGGGCTGCACCATCGTCTCCACCCGGATGGACAGGAACATTGCCCCAGTCCACCTCACCGGCAACTCTGTTTTCTCCAAGACACTCGGTTGGTTCTGCTGCAACCACATGGGGTGGTCTTACGTTTGCACGCATCCCAGGTACTTCAGTGGACAAACAGCAGTCAGAATCAATTTCATCTTGAGTGTATAGAACCCTCTTGCTCTTCCTGTGTACATCCTCCTTCCTGATGTAATCTTACCTGATGGTATCAATAGGGCTTGACATCCGCGTTCCATTCCCCATCGAACTAGGCCTTTTGCTGCCGCTCTTGGGTGTGATCTCCTTACTGCCTCCCCTCACGGGTGTTGGCTCCAGGGTGCTGGCATTATTGCCTGACCTCTACGGCGTGTTCTTCTTCAAATTAGCCCTTTTGCTGCTACTATTGGGCGTGTTCTCCTTCGTGCTAGCATTATTGCCTGACCCCAGCGGCATGTTCCGCTCCAAATTAGCCCTTTGGCTGCTACTATTGGGCATCTTCTCCTTCGTGCTGGCATTATTGCCTGACCTCAGCGGCGTGTTCCGCTACAAATTAGCCATTTTGTTGCTACTATTGGGCGTGTTCTCCTTCCCGCTGGCATAATTCCCTGACAGCGGCGTGTTCTGCTCCAAATTAGTGTTTTTTCTGCTCCCACTGGGTGTGGTAGCCTCCGTGCTGGCCATCTTCGCCTCTTTGCTACCACTCCTGGGAGTGTTCACCACCGTGCTAGCCCTCTTAGCGTTTTTGCTGCTACCATTCGGTGTGGCATTTTGACTGGATCTCAGGGGTGTACTCTGCGGCATGGTGCCTTTTGTCGTGCGACTCTTGGGCGTCCTCTTCTCTTGCGTGGTATCCTTGGTGACGTTCTTCTTCGGGGTGCCCTTTCTGGGGATGCTCTTCCTGCTCCTCTTTATGACGCTCCTCTGTAAGACTCTCCTCTGTTCGAAGCCACCCTCAGTCGCACCAGCCCCAGTGATGCCATGGATCAGGTCATGCATGCCATCTAAAAGTCCATCATCTCTATTGTCGAGTTCCCTTTCCTCTCCAACCGTGAGCACTACCAAGTGGAAGTAAACTTCACCTCTATAATGTTTCCTTGTAAACAGTACGACTAAATCCCTGGTATCTTTCACTTCAATAGCCTTTTTGCTCCTGTAACCATAATATAACAAACGTGCTTCCTGGGAGGACCCCCACAGCACCTTCACACGTAACGATGCCATCAGGTCAGATAGCTCTACCACTTCAGGGTCGTATCTGCCAAGGATTACATCAAACTCGACATAGAATTTTTCTGTGCCATCATCTAATTTTGCAGTATAATCCGCGACACTGATATGAACGATTACTTTGCCATCATCAGGTTCTTCATGATAGAAACCTCCGAGAGGTTCGAGAGATGGAGCGGCACCATCAGCCCCAGCCCCAATGCCACCACCGCCATAACCAGCGTCATCGTTAGCTGGATCAACCTCGGTGGAAGTACCAGGACCAGGAGCAAGGCGAGGGCCCTTAGCAGCGGGAGCTACATTACATGGTGGACAGGCAGGGCCCCTTCTAACGGCAGCCACAATAGGATCAGCTGCTGCCATGCCACCTCGACGATCAGGAGCCGTTCCCACAACAACAGTGTTTCGAGTGCTAGCAGAGTCCAGACCATGAGCTGGCTTCAGACCAGCATCTCGCTGAACCCGAGCATGGGTTCAAGGAGGAGAGAAGGAATCAGTCTTTGCACCAACAGTGGGGCAGCCTCCAGAAGCCTTAGTTTGCTCAACAGCGACAGGGATTGGGTCAACAGCATCCAGATCAACAACAACACGAGGACGACCAGTACCAGCAGATTCCAGAGCACGGGTTCACACAACTTGAGGACGGTTTCGAGGAGGAGCAGCACACAAGGCGGCAGTCTTGGCAACAACAGCGGGGCAGCCTCCAGACGCCTTAGTTTGATCAACAGCGGCATGGATTGGGTGCGCAGCAGCCGCAACAACACGGGCACGAGGAAGGGGACGACCAGTACCAGCAGATTCCAGAGCAGAGTTTTCCACAACAGCAATACGGGGACTCCTACAAGGAGGTTGCCTGATAGAAGCATATCATGGACGAGGAACCACATTTTTCTCAACAACAGCAAGGGTTCGAGTTAGACCTCCCTGTCCAATAATAGCTGGGCGACTCCCAGTAGCAAGAGCTTCCTCATCCACCATGTTAACACCAGCATAATCACGCGAAGCCTAACATGCTGTTTCATCAACCCAATTAGCTGACTGTCACACGCTATAGGAACCTTGAAGCCTCAATCATCAACAAGGCTGAACCGTGTAGTCTGCTCTGGTCTCATTTCAGCAAGTTCACGCACAGCAGCAACCAAACCAAGGACAGTGGATAATTGCACTGGCGCTACTTCCATCTTCAGACTCTGAGACTCTTTCCACGTGCTCTTCCCATGTGCTAATTTAATGAGGTAGCCGCAGATGCTCACCAGAACCGTGTATTTGGGTTCAGCGGAGATCCTAGTTGACAGAAAATTGGAGACAAAAGATAAGAATTGTTTGTCAGCATCGTGCTAGCAAACAATTCTATGTTCGATATATCTCTGTAATGCCAATAGCCAGCTAGCAGTTATAGGTAGTGCGAATAGCAAAGAGAAGAGTAGCTCATCCGAAATTAGCCAAAAGTACTTCTTCCTCGGCAAATCGATCTGCCATCCTCCGCGTTGCTCAGCTCGTCGGCGGTAGAGGCGGGCTAGCTCGTTGCAGCAGCTGGCACGGCATTCGGCATTGGAGCTCGGTAGCAGCGAGTAGGAGCAGCAACTTGGCGCCAGAAGTCAAATGCCTGAAGAGATCATTCTGGTTAGAGAGGGGATTTCGACGCCGCCGGTGCTAGGGTTCATGCGAAAGGAGGGAGGGGGTGGATTTGTGAACTTGGTCAACGCACGATGCTCCTTTAGTAGCTCGTTTCGCCTACGTGGTTGCCGCATTGGCGCTCGCATCACGGAAATATTACTGACATGAGGGTCCCGACCGTCTACTTCACGGGGCAGTTTCACAGCATGTTTGGATTTGGTAGGGGTGAGATGAGTTTGCATCGAAATGGCCCCTCTCGGTAGTTGGCGATCCAACTTTTCGAAACGCGGTAATTTCAGGCAACTTAGGTACCGCCATGCGCTAGCCTGCCAACTTTGGTATCATAGACGAACAAGCCCACCTCCTGGGCCTTGGCAATAGCAGTCGGAAGACCATCTACAAATAAAGAGAAACATAAGTCAGTCTCGTGTAAACACCAGCATCTCGAGCTCGCCAAGCAGAACAACAACTCACCAATAGTTTCCTGGAGTCGTCGGTTGGCCTCCTGCGCCACGCGCAGGTCACGCTCCAGGCGTTCCTTCACGACATGCCGATCAGCCGATTCCCTCTCTAGGCCCTGCGAATAGAACAAACATTCAACGACTGGACGACTACAACTTTAAGTGCCTAGACACTAAAATTCAACGACTAGACACTCGGGGACTAGCGATTAAAAGAAATTTAGTGCCCGACCACTGAAATTCAGTGATCAGGCACTTGGGGACTGGACATACCTGAATGGTAGCACCAAGCATGCCATGAAGTTTGTTGGCGTCTGTTGAAGGAACTACAAAGGACGTGTGCCCGTGACGAGGCCCAACGTCTTCACCAACAATCTCTGGAAACTGCAAAGCCTGGTTCTCCGCCACAAATGGGAACCCCTTCTCCATGAAGCACGGAACGACGCAACCACCCTCATCGGAGCGCTAGTCATTGGGGCCAGCGGTTCCATCGATGGAGCCCCCTTGGCTGGCTCCGATTGGACGACCGTCACTTCCTCGGCACAGGCAGCAGGGTCACCCCCCGTGTTGTCCTCCGTCGCAGCATTTGCGACATCTCCTTTCTTCTTCTTCTTCGCGCCCTCACCAGGCACGACCCTCATAATAGGCTTCCTCTTCCTAGAGGGATCAACCTCCTCTACGGTGACGATTGGCGGAATCTTAGCCACCGTAAGGCGACCTATCTTCTTGGCACCGGATGTGCGAAATCGCCTAGGTCAGCAAAAAAATCATACAAGAAAACATCCAAGAACGGAAAAGAGAACACATACTCACTTGGCGACCGGAAGAACACGTTGCCCCGTGCTGATGTCGGCAGGCTTGTCCAACTTTGGGCCTAGGTTGCACGAGAGCCCCTTCTCAAAGACACTTGCAGCCCATGACACCACGGGTGTTTTCGATGATGAAGCTGTGGTCATAGGAATCTCCGGCCCGGATGACGCGGTCGTCCCTACCGGCTATGGTGACCTTGATGCCGCGGTTTCAGCGGCACCTAGCTCCGATGTAGTCGGGACTGTTGGCGCGATCGCCGCGAGAGGAACCTCCATCTACACCACCGCGTCCGCAACATCCGGTCCCATCATCGGAGTCATGTCCTCCAGGGTCTCGGGCGAGGTCTTGGTCACGTCATCATCGGACTCATCGTCCGACCCAAATGCCACCACCGACCTAGGCAGCGATGCCGGCTTGGGAGCTGGCTTCTGCGCGGGTGAATTCAGCTTGTGTGCAGTCTTCGCCGGCGTGGCCATTCGCCGTGAACTATGCTCCTGCAAGATTTCATTGTCTTCAAGACTACGACTCGCCTCGATCTCCCGTAACTTTTGCATGCGAGTCTTGCGGGCTGTGGGCACTCGGGGAGGAACCTCCCTCTCTTCTCCTTCACTCTTGGAGGATTCCCCTTCGGTCCCCTCCTTGAGTTCTTTGGGAACCTCTTCATTGAGTGGGGGAAGCCAGCCTTTGCGGACCCAAAACAACTGAGAATGGGCAAGAAAGAGTGGTCTGATAAGGGGCCAGGAGTGAACATTACAAGCCATGGTTGCAAATTGCGCCGCAAAAGTCATGATCGAAGACGAAGGTAACGAGAGCGGCTTACTGTAGGAGCCTCGTTCTTCTCAGGCACATACGGGGCGAGCCCGGCCGACGTGGTGGTAAACTCCGTGTCGGTGATCTTCTTCAAGGCGGCCTTGTAGTCCGCAGAGTCCCATGACTCCTTGCTGGTCCGGGAAGGGTCATTCTTCCCGGTGTATTCATACATCCTGTAGGGCCAGGTTGCCAACGAGACCAAGCGATGCCCGAGCCAGCAGTTCTACATATTGATCGTCAACAACCTCTTGTCCTTCAATGCCTGGATCTGGTCCATCATCTCCGCGATGGCCATCCTCTGATTGCTAGGGAGCCTGTCTGCTATCAGCCGACGAGGTTCGCTCCTTTCTGCGACATACTCAGGAAGCGCCACTTCGCCGGAGGGGGGGGGGGGTTTCCCTCACGTAGAACCAACTCTTCTTCCACTTGCTAGCGGCCTTCTTTGGCAGCAGGAGCTTGAGGAAATTTTCCTTCGGCTTTAGCTGGAATGTGACGCCGCCTACCGCCAAGACAAGACCGCCGGATCCGTTGCGACCAATACGACCGTGGAACAGCTCCAGCCACAGCGGGAAGTATCGCATGTAGCTGAGGTAGCATTCGCAGAAGGCGACGAAGATCGCCAGCCTCGATGCTGCATAAGCCAAGGTCCGACGGCTTGATCACGTAGTACGAGCACAACTGCCGGAAGAAGACCGAGGTCGGGAACCCCAAACCCCTCTCCAAATGGCTCGGGAAGCAGATGAATTCGTTGGCGCGTGGCTTCGGCTCGGTCTCAGAGGGCGCGGGAATTCACGAATTCCCCTTGCAGAGGAACCCCACGTCCTCAAATGATTTGAGCTGCGCCGTGGTGCACTGGGATTTCCCCCATAGATCTTTCGGAGGCGCCATCGAGGGAGAGACAAGGTTGCTCGGTCCGAGGAATCTGGATCGTGAAGAGATAGAGAGAACGGGATGCGAGAAAGTGAGGACTGCGGGAGAGGATTTACAGGAATTTTCTGTCACTCTCCTTATAAAGAAGTGCTACGCACCAATCTCGGGGTAGCCATTACCCACGGTAATTATGCCAAAGTTACCGTTGGATTACCCAACAGCTAGTTTGACTGAGCTGATGGTCCAACTTTTTCCACTCGGCTCGCCTGCAGGTACGCCCTATCCAATCGATAGGGGCAGCGATTTGAGCAAGAATATGTTCGCCAAAGCCGTGACTGGAAGCCAGGTGGAAAATTTCCTCCATTCTTGATAGAGTCCATCACCGACTCGACTAGGCGTAAAATTGGACTCGCCTACTCCTATTGCCAAATGAACACCTGCCCTGAATCAATGATGGCCTCAGGGACTACTGATGGGCATATGCTAAATGGGGTATGCCCAGCAGGATGTTCTGATTGGGCCAAAGGCCTCGCGGGTGGGCCAAAGGCCTCGCAAGTGGGCCTGCAGGACGGTGACTGGAACGGGACTGAGAGGAAGGCCTGGCGACTAGAGACTAGAGGTCTAGAAGCATAGTTGAAGCCTAGTCAGATTAGGTCGAAAGCCTCCGAATCCATAACTTGTTCGGTTGTATACTGTAAATCCTAGCGAGGTACCCCCTATATAAACCCCCTAGGGTTCCTTGAGTACACACGTTCCATCATACACCCCCACTAGCGACTCGCTGCTTAGACACCGAGCTCACCACCCCTGTAACTCAGTCTCCACCAATACAATCTAGCAGGAGTAGGTATTTACCCTCCGGGGGGGGCAAACCTGGGTAAACTCATGTGTATCCACCCCCATCTCTCACTGCAGATCGCCGCCAGTTCTCGCCCCCAATACTATCAATCGCTACCCCTGGTAGCGACTGCCATGGCCATTCCCACAACACCCCTAACACCAGCTAAGAAACAACAACTTCATGATGCTAACGCAAATGTTTGTAAGCTAAGGAGAGAGGAGAAAATTAAATGGGCACAAAGAGAAAAAGTAAAACACATTCAGGAAGGGGGAGACAACACTAAGTACTTCCACTTAATAGCAAATGGAAAACATAGGAAAAAGAAAAAATTCAATTAGAACAAGAGGAAGGTACTATTGTAGGTGAATAGAATCTTAAGATTTATATTACGGAATATTACAAAAAACTTTTTGGGGAGCCTAAACTTTCATCAGTCTCTATGTTGGAAGAGCGGGTTGATGATATCCCTCAATTGTCCATAGAAGAGAATGCTATTTTAATTGTGGAATTATCTGAGGAAGAAGTTTATGAAGCTATTTTTCAAATGGAACATAATAAGGCGTCGGGACCTGATGGTTTTTCGGCGGAATTCTATCAACATTTTTGGACCATCATTAAAGATGACTTAATGTCTATGTTTAGATCACTTTATGATGGTTAGCTCCCTTTATATAAGTTAAATTTCGGGGTAATAACCTTGCTACCGAAAAAAGAAAATGTAGTCCAAATTCAGCAATATCGACCAATTTGTTTGCTTAATGTGAGTTCCAAATTTTTAACAATAGTGGCTACTAATCGTATCACAAACTTGGCCCAAAAAATAATCCGTCCAACAAAATCAGCGTTTATTCCTAGGAGATACATTCTTGAAGGGGTGGTGGTCTTGCATGAAACAATCCACGAGTTGCATAGGAAAAAACATGATGGGGTGTTACTCAAAATTGATTTTGAAAAAGCATACGACAAAGTAAATTGGCCATTTTTGCATCAGGCGCTTAGGATGAAAGGTTTTGATCCAGTTTGGTGTGAGTGGATTAAAAAAAATTCAAGGTGGTAGTGTTGCCGTGAGAGTTAACAATGACATTGGAAATTATTTTCAAACTAAAAAAGCCTTCGTCAAGGGGACCCGTTATCTCCTATGCTTTTCAATATTATTGCAGATATGATCGCTATCATTATCTCTAGAGAAAAAGAAGACGGCCAGGTGGGGGGACTCATACCTCATTTGATGTAGGGGGGTCTCAATTCTTCAATACGTGGATGATACGATTTTATTAATGAAAAATGACATTGATAAGGCAATAAACATGAAACTCATTTTATGTATGTTTAAAAAACTTTCTAGGCTCAAAATTAACTTCCATAAGAGTGAAATCTTCTGTTTTGGAAAGGCAAAAGATTTGGAACAACAATATAAGGAAAATTTTGGTTGTGAGGCGGGGTGTTTGCCTTTTAAGTACTTTGGAATTCCTATTCACCATAGAAAGCTAAGAAATTCTGAATGTAATCCAATTGAAAGTAGGTTTATGTCTAAACTGAGTTGTTGGCAAGGAAAGTTACTTTCATATGGAGATCGATTGGTTCTTATAAATTCGGTTTTGACAAGTTTGCCAATGTTCATGTTGTCTTTTTTAGAGATACCGGTGGGGGTACGAAAGAGTTTAGATTTTTATAGATTGTGGTTCTTTTGGCAACGTGATGAGAAGAAGAAGAAATATAGGCTGACTCGATGGAATATAATATGCCATCCTAAGGATCAAGGGGGTTTAGGAATTGAAGTACTAGACTTGAAAAATAAATGTTTGTTAAGTAAATGGCTTTACAAAATACTTAGTGAAAAAGGGATGTGGCAAGAGTTGATTCAAAATAAATATCTAAAGAACACAACTTTATCACATGTTGAAGCCAAGCCTACGGATTCATAGTTTTGGAAAGGTTTAGAAAGGTTTTTGAAGCCAAGCCAAGCATGTTTTCGTTACACGAGGTTTTTTCAAAATTGGGGATGGACAGACTGTACGGTTTTGGGAAGATGTTTGGCTAGGGGATAACTCGTTAGCAAATCAATATTGATCTTCATATAACATTGTTCAACAAAAAAATGTTCTTGTAGCAGATCTTTTGAGTCAATCGCCTCTGAATATTACATTTAGAACGGTTTTGACTGGTAATAAGTGGACTGATTGGTTGCATTTGTGTGAGAAGTTGATGGAGGTTAGTTTGTCTACTGATTCGGATGTTTTTGTTTGGAAACTGAATGATTCAGGAATTTTCTCTGTTAAATCTATGTATCTTGATCTAATGAATGTTCATACTAGATTTCTGAAAAAATACCTTTGGAAACTTAAAATGCCATTAAAAATCAAGATCTTTATGTGGTTCCTAAGTGAAAAGGTTCTTTAACTAAGGATAATCTTGCGAAGAGGAATTGGCATGGATGTCAGAAGTGTTCTTTTTGTGATTCGTTGGAAACCAAAACCACCTTTTTATCTCATGCCCCTTTGCTAAAATTCTATGGCGAATGGTTTTCTTTGCTTTCAACATAACACCACCAACTAGAATCACTAATATATTTAGTAATTGGTTGAATAGGGTGGATAGTAAAACTAAAGCTAGAATTTGTGTTGGAGTTTGAGCTTTATGATGGTCCATTTGGACAAGTCATAATAATATTATCTTTAACAAAAATGAACTAATTTTTTGCAGGTTATTCGGTTAGCTGCGCACTGGCTGGACCAATGGCCCCTTTTGCTCCTAGAGGATCAGCGGGAGCCAACAGCGTCTGGCTGCACCAGACTCCTTACGGTTACACATGACTGTTTTTACCGAGCTACTGGATGGCGGCATAGTCTTAGACTGCAAGATGGATAGCCTCATATGCATGTTGCTTTTCATTTATAGCTGGTTGATAGTTGTCTCAACCTAGCTTTTTTTCCTTTCATTTGATGTAATAATTTGGGCACTTTGATACCTTCGAAGACTTTTTTGCAATAATATCAGGCTATGTGCATCACTTTGATGTAGAGGCCAGAGCTATGCTCCATTTTGAAAAAACAAAAAAAAAACTTAGTTCTTGTACTTTATATATCATGTAGGGTGAACAATTATTACTTATCTAAAACTTGAAATTTTTGGTAACATGGTCTAGAGAAACAAGGGAGAAGATTCTAGAATGATGGAGAAGTGTTTTGAGTTTTGTGCATAGCATTCATTGTGATGAACACTATAAATAGAATCTTATAAATAGAAAATAAGATCCAAAGACTAGATATGTTGGGAATCGCGAGTCTTGATCCAATGGCCGATATTCAAAGTTATTCGTACACTATATAGTGGTAAGACGTAAGATAAGATAAATGGCACATGCTATGAACTCTAAGCCATATTAATCGTTCTTCCTTCTGAAAATAATTTTACTTCTTTACCATGCTAACATGCACCGACCTATACCAAAATATGGGCACACCATCATTATCTTGATGATGATAGAGTATGTCCATGACCTTGGTCATTTAGCTTGAAACCCATGAAAGTTCATACTTCCAAGCTAAAGCTCCACGCACTTAAATGCATGACTCTATGTCGATAAAATGAAATTAGGTTAAACTTGAATACATGTGAACACGATAGACTATTACTCTTGAAATTTTCCAAAATTCTTTTAGAGGTACCAAGGAAGCCAATATATCAATGGCCAACAATAGTTTTGAAAAATGCCATTACTGATTAGGATTTTGCATACCGACAAATTTTAGATACGGTTCTCACATAGGGTAGATATGGGTGCATATTGGCCTAGTAAATAATGTTGCCCATGGGAGTTTTGAACAATTAGGAAAAAACATTTTTCACTTTTCAAAGTGATTACGGGGATGTTTTGTACTAGAAGCAAAGAATATCACAAGAATGTGGCTCTAAATGCACCAAGAGTGCCATGTTTTTGGACATAGCAGACCATGCATGTTTTACTTGCGATTCCTAGGTTCTTTGAGTTTTCAAGGTTCGTAGATAAATTAACCCACATAAATTACTCTATTGTATCTGATTCAAATTAATGTTCTCATATTTGTCTAGATTTGGGTATATGTATCTAGCATAGAAACATGACTAGATACATTTGAATCTAGACGAATCTATGAACATTAATATGGATCGGAGGGAGTCTATCAAAATTAGGTTAAATTAATCTAAACCACACGTGAGATGCCAATTGCTCTTAAAATTTAACAAAAATATTTTGAAGTTGCCCACCAACAGCCAATATATCGAGAACATGAGCGAGAGTTTTGAAAGACTCAACTTCTTTCTAAAATTTGCATACTGATAAAGTTGACCCTCCTTTGAAAAAAGAGTGAGAAATAGGCAAAAAACAGGGGGACTCAAACATGGCATCGTTTGGCTTGTATTACCCTCCATGGAAAATAATAAACATGAGTTTTCACAACTTTTGAAAAAACCCGCTTCATAAAAATGGCCTACCATGTATAAGTATGAATAGGTTTCATGCCGAGCGACCAAGAAAGGTCATGGACATATCCACATCATAGTTTATGGAAATTTGGTATTACTACAACAAAGTAGATATGTGCATCTTGTCATTGGTAAACAACTTTGCCGGTGGGAGTTTCCAAATACTAGGAAAAGTAACAACTCCAATTTTCTAAGACACGATTTTTTTTTCTTCTGTAAAGCAAAGTACTCCACTTTGGTACTACTACTCCAAAAGGGAGGTAGCTCCTTTAAAAAAGGGAGGCAACACGAGAGCAGCTAGAGGAGGAGTTGAAGGCAATGCAATCTCCGAGCAAAGCTATGATGGGCTGCTGACACGAGGTACACCACTAGTAGTAAATGTATGGACCTAATACTAGTAATATGCATGCAAAACAAGTTGTGTTTTCTCCCTCCTTATATTCCTCTCACCATCCATCCTCCATCAACACTTCTCTGCAGCCGCAGGTGCACAATCCGGCTTGTCTCTTCCTCGTCCACTATAGGGCGTTACGCACGTGTGTCTTGGTACGACACACCGATCTACTTCTAGCAACCTCCCCCCCCCCCCCCGAAATTCAAGCGATCTAGTACTAGATTAATAATCATCTACACCAATACGAAAAGTTTCAAAGGTAATAACAATAATTACAAAAATGTCCTCAGACCACCTTGCGACGACTATAAACCCTAGAGGGCTAATTGGAGTGTCTCGCTCCTTCCGAACCTACGATAACCCGGTTTCCAAAAATAAATAAAGAATGCCACCACCCCAATTTTAAGACAAAGTGTACCATGCTTTCTTACAATTCCCAAGTTTTAGGATTTTTCAAGCCGGCATAGAAATGTTTTTAATTTTACTCCAGTTTAATCTTCTTGCTTTTTTGATGAGGTTGTTGCATGTAATGCTAGTTATTCTATAGTTCAATTGTTAGGTATTGTACATGCTGGTATAAGGCCAGCAATAGATGACATGTCACTTTGTTATACCTAACACGGAGGTATACTATTGAACTAGCTACACGCACTTGTAGAATATTAATTTAGACATAATTCAACAAATCGACAGAAAGTCATCTGCGTGGGTGAAATGAGCTAGACAATTAAGCTTGAAAAATATAACATATAATTTATCCGACCACATTATGTACTATAGTAAATAAATGACACATGTTATGAACTCTAAGCCATATTAATCACACTTCCTTGCAAAAATACTTTTACTTATTTACCATGCTAACATGCATCGACCTATAACAAAATATGGGCACACCGTCATTATCTTGATGAAGACAGAGTATGTCCAACAATAGTTTCCAAAATATTTCCTTAATATTACTACTTAATATTTCCAAAATTATTTTGAAGGTACCCAGGCAACCAATATATCATGGGCCAATAATAGTTTTGACAAATTCCACTACTGATTAGTATTTGCATACTGGCAAACTGGACTGCGTGTGGAAAACATTCAAACAAAATAAAGCATAAAATAAAAACATGAGACTTCATTACGATTGGTGTATACTTTTGCTAGTATTATTCATTACGATTCTTGTACTTTGGATATCTTGTAGAAGTGAGTTATTATTAGCTATCTAAAACTTGAAATTTTGGTAACATGGTCTAGAGAAATGAGGGAGAAGATTCTAGAATAGTGGACAAGTGTTTTGAGTTTTGTGCATAGCATGCATTATGATGAAGACTATCAATAGAATCTTCTAGATGCTAGAATGGAAAAGTAGATCCAATGGCTATAAATATTGAGATTCGCGAGTCTTGATCCAACAGCCAATATTCAAAGTTATTCGTACACAATTAGTGGTAAGAGGTAAGATAAGATAAATGGCACATGCTATGAACTCTAAGCCATATTAATCGTTCTTCCTTCTGAAAATAATTTTACTTCTTTACCATGCTAACATGCACCGACCTATACCAAAATATGGGCACACCATCATTATCTTGATGATGATAGAGTATGTCCATGACCTTGGTCATTTAGCTTGAAACCCCATGAAAGTTCATACTTCCAAGCTAAAGCTCCATGCACTTAAATGCATGACTCTATGTCGATAAAATGAAATTAGGTTAAACTTGAATACATGTGAGCATGATAGACTATTACTCTTGAAATTTTCCAAAATTCTTTTAGAGGTACCAAGGAAGCAAATATATCAATGGCCAACAATAGTTTTGAAAAATGCCATTACTGATTAGGATTTTGCATACCGACAAATTTTAGATACGGTTCTCACATAGGGTAGATATGGGTGCATATTGGCCTAGTAAATAATGTTGCCCATGGGAGTTTTGAACAATTAGGAAAAAACATTTTTCACTTTTCCAAGTGATTACGGGGATGTTTTGTACTAGAAGCAAAGAATATCACAAGAATGTGGCTCTAAATGCACCAAGAGTGCCATGTTTTTGGACATAGCGGACCATGCATGTTTTACTTGCGATTCCTAGGTTCTTTGAGTTTTCAAGGTTCGTAGATAAATTAACCCACATAAATTACTCTATTGTATCTGATTCAAATTAATGTTCTCATATTTGTCTAGATTTGGGTATATGTATCTAGCATAGAAACATGACTAGATACATTTGAATCTAGACGAATCTATGAACATTAATATGGATCGGAGGGAGTCTATCGAAATTAGGTTAAATAAATCTAAACCACACGTGAGATGCCAATTGCTCTTAAAATTTAACAAAAATATTTTGAAGTTGCCCACCAACAGCCAATATATCAAGAACACGACTGAGAGTTTTGAAAGACTCAACTTCTTTCTAAAATTTGCATGCCGATAAAGTTGACCCTCCTTTGAAAAAAGAGAGAGAAATAGGCAAAAAACAGGGGGACTCATGCATGGCATCCGTTTTGCTTGTATTACCCTCCATGGAAAATAATAAACATGAGTTTTCACAACTTTTGAAAAAACCTGCTTCATAAAATGGCCTACCATGTATAAGTATGAATAGGTTTCATGCCGAGCGACCAAGAAAGGTCATGGACATATCAACATCATAGTTTATGGAAATTGGTATTACTACAACAAAGTAGATATATGCATCTTGGCATTGGTAAACAACTTTGCCGGTGGGAGTTTCCAAATACTAGGAAAAGTAACAACTCCAATTTCCTAAGAGATGGAAATATTTTTTTTCTATAAAGCAAAGTACTCCACTTTGGTACTACTACTCCAAAAGGGAGGTAGCACCTTTAAAAAAAGGGAGGCAACACGAGAGCAGCGAGAGGAGGAGTTGAAGGCAATGCAATCTCAGAGAAAGGCTATGATGGGCTGCTGACACGAGGTACCCCACTAGTAGTAATGTATGGACCTAATACTAGTAATATGCATGCAAAACAAGTTGTGTTTTCTCCCTCCTTATCTTCCTCTCACCGTCCATCCTCCATCAACACTTCTTTGCAGCCGCAGATGCACAATCCGGCTTGTCTCTTCCTCGTCCACTGTAGGGCGCTACGCACGTGTGCCTTGGTACGACACACCGATCTACTTACACCAACCTCCCCCCCCAAAATTCAAGCGATCTAGTACTGGATTAATAATTATCTACACCAATACAAAAAGTTTCAAAGGTAATAACAATAATTACAAAAATGTCCTCAGACCACCTTGCGACGACTACAAACCCTAGTGCGCTAATTGGAGTGTCTCGCTCCTTCCGAACCTACGATAACCCGGTTTCCAAAAATAAATAAAGAATGCCACCACCCCAATTTTCAGATAAAGTGTACCATGCTTTCTTACAATTCCCAAGTTTTAGGATTTTTCAAGCGGGCATAGAAATGTTTTTAATTTTACTCAAGTTTAATCTGCTTGCTTTTTTGATGAGGTTGTTGCATGTAATGCTAGTTATTCTATAGTTCAATTGTTAGGTATTGTACATGCTGGTATAAGGCCAGCAATAGATGACATGTCACTTTGTTATACCTAACACGGAGGTATACTATTGAACTAGCTCTCACGCACTTGTAGAATATTTATTTAGACATAATTCAACAAATCGACAGAAAGTCATCTGAGTGGGTGAAATGAGCTAGAAAATTAAGCTTGAAAAATATAACATATAATTTATCCAACCACATTATGTACTATAGTAAATAAATCACATATGTTATGAACTCTAAGCCATATTAATCGCACTTCCTTGCAAAAATACTTTTACTTATTTACCATTCTAACATGCATCGACCTATAACAAAATATGGGCACACCGTCATTATCTTGATGAAGACAGAGTATGTCCAACAATAGTTTCCAAAATATTTCCTTAATATTACTACTTAATATTTCCAAAATTATTTTGAAGGTACCCAGGCAACCAATATATCATGGGCCAATAATAGTTTTGAAAAATTCCACTACTGATTAGTATTTGCATACTGGCAAACTAGACTGCGTATGGAAAACATTCAAACAAAATAAAGCATAAAATAAAAACATGAGACTTCATTACGATTGGTGTATACTTTTGCTAGTATTATTCATTACGATTCTTGTACTTTGGATATCTTGTAGAAGTGAGTTATTATTAGCTATCTAAAACTTGAAATTTTGGTAACATGGTCTAGAGAAATGAGGGAGAAGATTCTAGAATAGTGGACAAGTGTTTTGAGTTTTGTGCATAGCATGCATTATGATGAAGACTATCAATAGAATCTTCTAGATGCTAGAATGGAAAAGTAGATCCAACGGCTATAAATATTGAGATTCGCGAGTCTTGATCCAACAGCCAATATTCAAAGTTATTCGTACCTAATTAGTGGTAAGAGGTAAGATAAGATAAATGGCACATGCTATGAACTCTAAGCCATATTAATCGTTCTTCCTTCTGAAAATAATTTTACTTCTTTACCATGCTAACATGCACCGACCTATACCAAAATATGGGCACACCATCATTATCTTGATGATGATAGAGTATGTCCATGACCTTGGTCATTTAGCTTGAAACCCCATGAAAGTTCATACTTCCAAGCTAAAGCTCCATGCACTTAAATGCATGACTCTATGTCGATAAAATGAAATTAGGTTAAACTTGAATACATGTGAGCATGATAGACTATTACTCTTGAAATTTTCCAAAATTCTTTTAGAGGTACCAAGGAAGCAAATATATCAATGGCCAACAATAGTTTTGAAAAATGCTATTACTGATTAGGATTTTGCATACCGACAAATTTTAGATACGGTTCTCACATAGGGTAGATATGGGTGCATATTGGCCTAGTAAATAATGTTGCCCATGGGAGTTTTGAACAATTAGGAAAAAACATTTTTCACTTTTCCAAGTGATTACGGGGATGTTTTGTACTAGAAGAAAAGAATATCACAAGAATGTGGCTCTAAATGCACCAAGAGTGCCATGTTTTTGGACATAGCGGACCATGCATGTTTTACTTGCGATTCCTAGGTTCTTTGAGTTTTCAAGGTTCGTAGATAAATTAACCCACATAAATTACTCTATTGTATCTGATTCAAATTAATGTTCTCATATTTGTCTAGATTTGGGTATATGTATCTAGCATAGAAACATGACTAGATACATTTGAATCTAGACGAATCTATGAACATTAATATGGATCGGAGGGAGTCTATCGAAATTAGGTTAAATTAATCTAAACCACACGTGAGATGCCAATTGCTCTTAAAATTTAACAAAAATATTTTGAAGTTGCCCACCAACAGCCAATATATCAAGAACACGACTGAGAGTTTTGAAAGACTCAACTTCTTTCTAAAATTTGCATGCCGATAAAGTTGACCCTCCTTTGAAAAAAGAGAGAGAAATAGGCAAAAAACAGGGGGACTCATGCATGGCATCCGTTTTGCTTGTATTACCCTCCATGGAAAATAATAAACATGAGTTTTCACAACTTTTGAAAAAACCCGCTTCATAAAATGGCCTACCATGTATAAGTATGAATAGGTTTCATGCCGAGCGACCAAGAAAGGTCATGGACATATCAACATCATAGTTTATGGAAATTGGTATTACTACAACAAAGTAGATATATGCATCTTGGCATTGGTAAACAACTTTGCCGGTGGGAGTTTCCAAATACTAGGAAAAGTAACAACTCCAATTTCCTAAGAGATGGAAATATTTTTTTTCTATAAAGCAAAGTACTCCACTTTGGTACTACTACTCCAAAAGGGAGGTAGCACCTTTAAAAAAAGGGAGGCAACACGAGAGCAGCGAGAGGAGGAGTTGAAGGCAATGCAATCTCAGAGAAAGGCTATGATGGGCTGCTGACACGAGGTACCCCACTAGTAGTAATGTATGGACCTAATACTAGTAATATGCATGCAAAACAAGTTGTGTTTTCTCCCTCCTTATCTTCCTCTCACCGTCCATCCTCCATCAACACTTCTTTGCAGCCGCAGATGCACAATCCGGCTTGTCTCTTCCTCGTCCACTGTAGGGCGCTACGCACGTGTGCCTTGGTACAACACACCGATCTACTTACACCAACCTCCCCCCCAAAATTCAAGCGATCTAGTACTGGATTAATAATCATCTACACCAATACAAAAAGTTTCAAAGGTAATAACAATAATTACAAAAATGTCCTCAGACCACCTTGCGACGACTACAAACCCTAGTGCGCTAATTGGAGTGTCTCGCTCCTTCCGAACCTACGATAACCCGGTTTCCAAAAATAAATAAAGAATGCCACCACCCCAATTTTCAGATAAAGTGTACCATGCTTTCTTACAATTCCCAAGTTTTAGGATTTTTCAAGCGGGCATAGAAATTTTTTTAATTTTACTCAAGTTTAATCTTCTTGCTTTTTTGATGAGGTTGTTGCATGTAATGCTAGTTATTCTATAGTTCAATTGTTAGGTATTGTACATGCTGGTATAAGGCCAGCAATAGATGACATGTCACTTTGTTATACCTAACACGGAGGTATACTATTGAACTAGCTCTCACGCACTTGTAGAATATTTATTTAGACATAATTCAACAAATCGACAGAAAGTCATCTGAGTGGGTGAAATGAGCTAGAAAATTAAGCTTGAAAAATATAACATATAATTTATCCAACCACATTATGTACTATAGTAAATAAATCACATATGTTATGAACTCTAAGCCATATTAATCGCACTTCCTTGCAAAAATACTTTTACTTATTTACCATTCTAACATGCATCGACCTATAACAAAATATGGGCACACCGTCATTATCTTGATGAAGACAGAGTATGTCCAACAATAGTTTCTAAAATATTTCCTTAATATTACTACTTAATATTTCCAAAATTCTTTTGAAGGTACCCAGGCAACCAATATATCATGGGCCAATAATAGTTTTGAAAAATTCCACTACTGATTAGTATTTGCATACTGGCAAACTAGACTGCGTATGGAAAACATTCAAACAAAATAAAGCATAAAATAAAAACATGAGACTTCATTACGATTGGTGTATACTTTTGCTAGTATTATTCATTACGATTCTTGTACTTTGGATATCTTGTAGAAGTGAATTATTATTAGCTATCTAAAACTTGAAATTTTGGTAACATGGTCTAGAGAAATGAGGGAGAAGATTCTAGAATAGTGGACAAGTGTTTTGAGTTTTGTGCATAACATGCATTATGATGAAGACTATCAATAGAATCTTCTAGATGCTAGAATGGAAAAGTAGATCCAACGGCTATAAATGTTGGGATTCGCGAGTCTTGATCCAACAGCCAATATTCAAAGTTATTCTTACACTATATAGTGGTAAGAGGTAAGATAAGATAAATGGCACATGCTATGAACTCTAAGCCATATTAATCGTTCTTCCTTGTGAAAATAATTTTACTTCTTTACCATGCTAACATGCACCGACCTATACAAAAATATGGGCACACCATCATTATCTTGATGATGATAGAGTATGTCCATGACCTTGGTCATTTAGCTTGAAACCCCATGAAAGTTCATACTTCCAAGCTAAAGCTCCACGCACTTAAATGCATGACTCTATGTCGATAAAATGAAATTAGGTTAAACTTGAATACATGTGAGCATGATAGACTATTACTCTTGAAATTTTCCAAAATTCTTTTAGAGGTACCAAGGAAGCCAATATATCAATGGCCAACAATAGTTTTGAAAAATGCCATTACTGATTAGGATTTTGCATACCGACAAATTTTAGATACGGTTCTCACATAGGGTAGATATGGGTGCATATTGGCCTAGTAAATAATGTTTCCCATGGGAGTTTTGAACAATTAGGAAAAAACATTTTTCACTTTTCCAAGTGATTATGGGGATGTTTTGTACTAGAAGCAAAGAATATCACAAGAATGTGGCTCTAAATGCACCAAGAGTGCCATGTTTTTGGACATAGCGGACCATGCATGTTTTACTTGAGATTCCTAGGTTCTTTGAGTTTTCAAGGTTCATAGATAAATTAACCCACATAAATTACTCTATTGTATCTGATTCAAATTAATGTTCTCATATTTGTCTAGATTTGGGTATATGTATCTAGCATAGAAACATGATTAGATACATTTGAATCTAGACGAATCTATGAACATTAATATGGATCGGAGGGAGTCTATCGAAATTAGGTTAAATTAATCTAAACCACACGTGAGATGCCAATTGCTCTTAAAATTTAACAAAAATATTTGAAGTTGCCCACCAACAGCCAATATATCGAGAACACGACCGAGAGTTTTGAAAGACTCAACTTCTTTCTAAAATTTGCATGCCGATAAAGTTGACCCTCCTTTGAAAAAAGAGAGATAAATAGGCAAAAAACAGGGGGACTCATGCATGGCATCGTTTTGCTTGTATTACCCTCCATGGAAAATAATAAACATGAGTTTTCACAATTTTTGAAAAAACCCGCTTCATAAAAATGGCCTACCATGTATAAGTATGAATAGGTTTCATACCGAGCGACCAAGAAAGGTTTTGGACATATCCACATCATAGATTATGGAAATTTGGTATTACTACAACAAAGTAGATATGTGCATCTTGGCGTTGGTAAACAACTTTGCCGGTGGATGTTTCCAAATACTAGGAAAAGTAACAACTCTAATTTTCTAAGAGATGGAAATATTTTTTTTCTGTAAAGCAAAGTACTCCAATTTGGTACTACTACTCCAAAAGGGAGGTAGCTCCTTTAAAAAAAGGGAGGCAACACGAGAGCAGCGAGAGGAGGAGTTGAAGGCAATGCAATCTCAGAGAGAATCTATGATGGGCTGCTGACACGCGGTACACCACTAGTAGTAAATGTATGGACCTAATACTAGTAATATGCATGCAAAACAAGTTGTGTTTTCTCCCTCCTTATCTTCCTCTCACCATCCATCCTCCATCAACACTTCTCTGCAGCCGCAGGTGCACCATCTGGCTTATGTCTTCCTCGTCCACTGTAGGGCGCTACGCACGTGTGCCTTGGTACGACACACCGATCTACTTACATCAACCTCCCCCCTGAAATTCAAGCGATCTAGTACTGGATTAATAATCATCTACACCAATACAAAAAGTTTCAAAGGTAATAACAATAATTACAAAAATGTCCTCAGACCACCTTGCGACGACTACAAACCCTAGTGCGCTAATTGGAGCGTCTCGCTCCTTCCGAACCTACGATAACCCGGTTTCCAAAAATAAATAAAGAATGCCACCACCCCAATTTTCAGACAAAGTGTACCATGCTTTCTTACAATTCCCAAGTTTTAGGATTTTTCAAGCGGGCATAGAAATGTTTTTAATTTTACTCAAGTTTAATCTTCTTGCTTTTTTGATGAGGTTGTTGCATGTAATGCTAGTTATTCTATAGTTCAATTGTTAGGTATTGTACATGCTGGTATAAGACCGACAATAGATGACATGTCACTTTGTTATACCTAACACGGAGGTATACTATTGAACTAGCTCTCACGCACTTGTAGAATATTTATTTAGACATAATTCAACAAATCGACAGAAAGTCATCTGAGTGGGTGAAATGAGCTAGAAAATTAAGCTTGAAAAATATAACATATAATTTATCCAACCACATTATGTACTATAGTAAATAAATCACACATGTTATGAACTCTAAGCCATATTAATCACACTTCCTTGCAAAAATACTTGTACTTATTTACCATGCTAACATGCATCAACCTATACCAAAATATGGGCACACCATCATTATCTTGATGAAGACAGAGTATGTCCAACAATAGTTTCCAAAATATTTCCTTAATATTACTACATAATATTTCCAAAATTCTTTTGAAGGTACCCGGGCAACCAATATATCATGGGCCAATAATAGTTTTGAAAAATTCCACTACTGATTAGTATTTGCATACTGGCAAACTGGACCACGTATGGAAAACATTCAAACAAAATAAAGCATAAAATAAAAACATGAGACTTCATTACGATTGGTGTATACTTTTGCAAGTATTATTCATTACGATTCTTGTACTTTGGATATCTTGTAGAAGTGAATTATTATTAGCTATCTAAAACTTGAAATTTTGGTAACATGGTCTAGAGAAATGAGGGAGAAGATTCTAGAATAGTGGACAAGTGTTTTGAGTTTTGTGCATAGCATGCATTATGATGAAGACTATCAATAGAATCGTCTAGATGCTAGAATAGAAAAGTAGATCCAACGGCTATAAATGTTGGGATTCGCGAGTCTTGATCCAATGGTCAATATTCAAAGTTATTTGTACACTATATAGTGGTAAGAGGTCAGATAAGATAAATGGCACATACTATGAACTTTAAGCCATATTAATCGTTCTTCCTTCTAAAAATAATTTTTACTTCTTTACCATGCTAACATGCACTGACCTATACCAAAATATGGGCACACCATCATTATCTTGATGATGACAGAGTATGTCCATCACCTTGGTCATTTAGCTTGAAACCCATGAAAGTTCATACTTCCAAGATAAAGCTCCACACACTTAAACGCATGACTCTATGTCGATAAAATGAAATTAGGTCAAACTTGAATACATATGAGCACGATAGACTATTACTCCTGTATGTTTCCAAACTTCTTTTGAACGTACCCAGGCAACCAATATATCAAGGGTCAACAATAGTTTTGAAAAATGCCATTACTGATTAGGATTTTGCATACCAACAAATTTTAGATACGGTTCTCACATAGGGTAGATATGGGTGCGTCTTGCCCTAGTAAACAATGTTGCCCATGGGAGTTTCAAAAAATTAGGAAAAAATTCACCTTTCCAAGTGATTACGGGGATGTTTTGTACTAGCAGTAAACAAAATGAGAAGAATGTGGCTCAGAATGCGAGAAGCGCACCATGTTTCTGGACATAGTGAACCATGCATGTTTGACTTGCGATTCCTAGGTTCTTTGAGTTTTCAAGGTTAATAGAGAAATTAACCCACTTCAATTACACTAATGTCTCTGATTCAAATTAATGTTCATAGATTCGGGTATATGTATCTAGCACAAAAACATGACTAGATACATTTGAATCTAGACGAATCTATGAACATTAATCTGGATCAGAGGGAGTCTATCAAAATTAGGTCAAATTAATTCGAACCACATGGGAGCCATCAATTGCTCTTAAAATGTTACAAAAAATGGGAGCTACCAATTGCTCTTAAAATTTTACAAAAAATATTTAAGTTGCCCACCAGATAGCCAATATATCGAGAACACGACCGAGAGTTTTGAAAGATGTAACTTCTTTCTAGAATTTGCATGCCGACAAAGTTGACCCTGCTTTGAAAAAGAGAGAAAATAGGAAAAAACAAGGGACTCATGCATGGCGTCCTTTTCTTATATTACGTGCCATGAAAAATAATAAACATGAGTTTTCACAACTTTTGAAAAAACCCGCTTCACAAAAATGGCCTACATGTATAAGTATGAACATGTTTCAGGCCGAGCGACCAAGCAAGGTCATGGACATATCCACATCATAGTTTATGATAATTTGGTAGTACTACAAGAAAGTAGATGTGTGCATCTTGGCATTGGTAAATAGCTTTGCCAATGGGAGTTTCTAAATACTAGGAAAACTAACCACTCCAATTTTCTAAGTGATGGAAATATTTTTTTTGTAAAGCGAAGTACTCCACTTCCGTACTACTACTCCAAAAGGAAGGCAAATACTTTCAAAAAAAGGGAGGTAGCACGAGAGCAGCGAGAGAAGGAGTCGAAGGAGGTGCAATGTCAAAGCTAAGCTATGATGGGATGCTGACACGAGGTACAGGATACACTCCACTAGTAGTAAATGTATGGACCTACTACAATTAATATGCACGCAAAATAAGTTGTGTTTTCTCTCTCCTTCACTACTTCTCACCATCCATCCTCCATCGATCTCTTCTCTGCAGCTGCCGGTGCACAGTCCGGCTTGTCTCTTCCTCGTCCACAGCGTGGTGCTGCGCACGTGTGCTTTTGTATGGCACACCGATCTACTTCTAGCAACCATTTTCCCTAGAAATTCAAGCAATCTAGTACTGGATTAATAATCATCTACACCAATACAAAAAGTTTCAAAAGTAATAATAATAATTACAAAAAGGTCCTTAGACCACCTTGCGATGACTACAAACCCAAGTGCATTAATTGGAGTGTCTCGTTCCTTCCGGACCTACAGTACCGCGGTTCTAAACAATAAATAAAGAAAGCCACCACCCCAATTTTCAAACAAAGTGTACCATGCTTTCTTACAATTCCCAACTTTTAGGATTTTTCAAGTGGGCATAGAAATATTTTTCATTTTATCCATGTTTAATCTTATTGCTTTTTAATGAGGTTGCTGCATGTAATGCTAGTTTTTCTATAGTTCAATTGTTAGGCATTGTACATGTTGGTATAAGGCCGACAATAGATGACATTGCACTTTGTTATACCTAACACTCGGTTATACTATTGAACTAGCTCTCATAGACTTGTAGAATATTAATTTAGACCTAATTCGACAAATCGACGGAAAGTCGTATGAGTGGGTGAAATTAGCTAGAAAATTAAGCTTGAAAATATAACGTGTAATTTATCCAACTACTTTATGTACTATAGTAAATAAATGGCACATGCTATGAACTCTAAGCCATATTAATCACACTTCCTTCCAAAAAATACTTTTACTTCTTTACCATGCTAACATGCACCGGCCTATACCAAAATATGGGACACCGTGATTATCTTAATGAAGACAGAATATGTCCATTACCTTGGTCATTTGGCTTGAAACCCAAGAAAGATCATACATAGTACTCCCTCCGTCCAGAAATATCTGACTTGTATTTGTCTAGATTCGAACATATCTACACACTAAAACATGTCTAGATATATTTGAATCTAGACAAACATAAGTAAGTTATTTCTAGACGGAGGGAGTACATGATATAGTAGGCCATTCCAGAAGTGTGAGTTTTTAAAGTACTTTTACTGGTAGAAAAAAGAAGAAAGAATGCCCCAACAAATTTTTTGTACAAAGTGGACAATTATTTCTTACAGTTCCCAAGTTTACGTATTTTGAAAACAGCCATGCGCTCGGCTCATTCTCGATAGATTAGCTGATCTGAGCCAAACAATTAATACTAATTCCTCTTCAATTGTTTTCAAAACATGGCTAAATATGTTGTCATGCAAATTCTCTAACATGGGTTCATCATCATATAAAGAATGATGTTAATATGGCCTTCACCTTGGTCGTTTCGCTTGAAATCCAAGAATGTTCATACTCATAGACAAGTAAGCTTAAAATCATCTAAATTTCACCACTTATAATTTAGACCTAAAAGGGCGGGAAATTACATCGAGGTACATACATTTAGCACAAAGGAACCTAAAATTAAGCAAGGAAAATAGTCGGGTTCGGCTCCTTCTCGAGAGAGTATCTGATCAAGCCATACTCTTCATACTACTTCATCTTTGATTGTGTTCAAAATATGGCCAAATTTGTCTGTATGAAAATTCTTGGATATGGGATCATTAGAATAAAGTATGATGTAGATATGGCCTTGACCTTGGTGGTTTGTCTTGAAATACAAGAATGCTTCATACTCATTGACAATCAAGCTTAAATTTGTTTAAATTTCACCACATTCTTTTAGGTTAGAACTTTACACGGTCGATCAAAGTACATTTTACATCAGGGACCTCAAAAAGGCAAAAATTACATCGAAGTCCATATACATTTAGCATAAAGGACCCTAAAAGAAAAAAACTAGTTCGGCTCATTCTCGAGAGATCAGCTGATCTGAGCCAAACTCTTAATACCACTTCCTCTTTGATTGTTTTCAAAACATGGACAAATATGTGGCCATGCAAATTCTCTAACATGGGATCATCATATAAAGAATGATGTTGATATGGCCTTGACCTTGGTTGTTTGGCTTGAAATCCAAGAATGTTCATACTCGTTGACAAGTAAGCTTAAAATCGTCTAAGTTTCACCACTTACACTTTTAGACCTAAAAAGGGGGAAATTACATCGAGGTCCATACATTTAGCATAAAGGACCCTAAAATTAAGCAAGGAAAACAGTCGGGTTCGGCTCCTTCTATAGAGAGTAGCTGATCGAGCCATACTCTTCATACTACTTCATCTTCGATTGTTTTCAAAATATGGACAAATTTGTCGCCTTGCAAATTCTTGGATATGGGATCATCAGCATAAAGTATGATGTAGATATGTCCTTGACCTTGGTGGTTTGTGTTGAAATACAAGAATGCGTCATACTCATTGACGACTAAGATTAAATTCGTTTAAATTTCATGACATACTTTTTGGTTTGAACTTTACACGGTCGATCGGAGTACATTTAACATCAGGGACCTCAAAATGGCAAAAATTACATCGAGGTCCATATACATTTAGCATAAAGGACCCTAAAAGAAAAAAAATCTGTTTCGGCTCATTCTCAAGAGATCAGGTGATCTGAGCCAAACTCTTAATACTACTTCCTCTTTGATTGTTTTCAAAACATGGCCAAATATGTTACCATGCAAATTCTCTAACATGGGATCATCATCATATAAAAAATGATGTTGATATGGCCTTGACCTTGGTCGTTTGGCTTGAAATCCAAGAATGTTCATACTCATTGACAAGTAAGCTTAAAATCATCTAAGTTTCACCACTTAAACTTTTAGACCTAAAAAGGGGGAAATTACATTGAGGTCCATACATTTAGCACAAATGACCCTAAAATTAAGCAAGGAAAACAGACGGGTTCGGCTCCTTCTTTAGGGATTAGTTGATCGAGCCATGCTCTTCATACTACTTCATCTTCGATTGTTTTCAAAATATGGACAAATTTGTCGGCTTGCAAATTCTTGGATATGGGATCATCAGCATAAAGTATGATGTAGATATGGCCTTGAACTTTGTGGTTCATCTTGAAATACAAGAATGCTTCATACTCGTTGACATGGGTATACCCTACAGGTACTCGAGTTTGGCATATATGGTCCAGATACGGCAGAAGCCCACGACGTTGCTAAGGCCCAATGCAGAATTTGGGTGACCCACGGACTCTTCGATTGCTTGCGGTGCAAGAAGAAGCTTAAAGATAGAAAGTTCAAAAGGCGAACCATAATCTGTAACTGACTCGACCTGCTACCCGAGGCCTAGCCTATCTATATAAAGGCTAGGAGGGGGCGGCGAGGAGGACAATCACAACCCTAGTTTTCACAACTCTCGCCAGATTGAATCTGCGCACCCCTGTAATCTTCGATTCCTTCGATAATTCCAAGAGCAGACAAGCAGGACTAGGGACCTCTACGAGGCCTGAACTTGGGTAAATCTTGCATCCTTGTGTGCTTGTTTGCTAGCCGATTGATGCCTCTAGTGCTCCCTTTTTCTCCAAAACCCAAGTCCATAAAAATGGGCATTGACGAGTTGAACCCTTGTCAATTGGCATCGTCCGTGGGAATTGTGAGTGCTGGTGTCGCGGCTTCTTCGGCCCCATCAACCGCGATCTACAACTCTGCAACAGTGGAGATTCACCAGCTCTTTGGTGCGTTCGACTTCACCGCCCACACGCCAGCCACTCGCCCGGCCTTCGAGTCCGTGGGTGATGGGATGAGCTTGGCGATTGGGAGCTTCCACTTCCAGGTTGGTCAACTGGGTACGCTTCGCATGCTTGACCAGCCAACGGCACCCGCGATTGCTCCAGCATCGTGGTTCCCGCCACCAATTGGCACCCTCAGCGAGCTCAACACCTCAGCAACAGCTGGGAGTACGAGCAGCGACAGCAGTCGTGGATCTAATCTAGGTGACCTAGCCACAGAAGATGGAGCTTACAGCTCTGGATCTGAAAGCTGTGGGAGCAACAGCTTCCCCAATCACTTCATGTGCACCGTCATCAACATGGGCGATACCAGCGTCAATCGGGAAAACATCTAAACCGGATCTGGCACCAGGTCGCCCAACAGCGGTATACCCAACGGCAGTACACCCAACGGTGGCCCCCTAATGGTGGCAATGGCGCACCCGTAAATAATGGGACGAGAGGAGAACCATCGCTCACGGCGAATGAGAACACCAGTGAGTGTATGCTAATCAAGCTCAACGACAACGAGTGGGCCTACTATCGAGAAGCTCTACGGAGCAATCCTCTACCCCTCAACATACCACAAGACATGCTAATGGGCTACCATTGGCTGCTGAAAGAGGAATTCAACCGCCAGTAGCAAGTGATCGTGCAACTCGAGGCGCGCAGAAACGCGCGGATGAGTCGAGCCTTCAGCGAGCTGGGCTCTCCTCCCATGGAGGATCCTCCTCCAAAGGCAATGGGTACGTGGCCAACAAAATACGATCTCGACTAGCCCACCTCGCCGAGCAAGAATGCATAGAAGCCACGAAAGTCCTCAACTTCGTCTCTATGACGGTGGATACGCGGAGCAACGTGCTCCCGAAGATGTCGCAAGCTGTGGTGACAGCGGCCACCATGTACCTCCTCAACAACCAGCCACTGGCTAGAGACCCATGAGCTGCCATGCACCGATCTACGATCGCAGGCCTAGGCTAATCGAGGCCACCCTTGATAAAGAACCAACACCAGAGCCGAAGAAAAGCAAGGCTCTACATAAGTACTACTACTCGTACTCCTCTAGTGACGACAATCATGATCTGTCACGGCGACGTCGCTCACAGCAGCATGACCGCAACTACGACGCGCGTGATGACATCACGCAGCGCAAGGTCGACAAGATGCGGGCAAGACGTGCTCGTTCAACTGACTCGAAAGAAGACGAGATGGAGCTCTGCGGTGCCAGATGCTTCAGTAGGGCCATCAGGTAGAAGCGAATGCCTAAGGGATTCAAACTCCCATTGGAGAACCCAAAATTTGATGGCCTGCAGGACCCAAAAATCTGGTTGGAGGACCACATCTCCTCCGTCAGGCTACACGGTGGGAGTCGAAGCACGGCCATGCAATGCCTACAGCTACAGCTGCTGGGTGCCGCTCGCGCATGGCTCAACAACCTCCCGCGCGGATCCATTTACAGCTAGGAAGAGCTGGTCTATAGTTTCGTGCACAACTTCAAGGGCACTTACAAAATGCCCGCATCAATTGAGGAACTAAGAAGCTACCAGCAAAGATCTGGCGAGTCCCTGCGCTCGTACATCCTAAGGTGGTCCATCATCAAGAACTCCGCAGAAAACATCTCAGAGGACCACGCAATCGACGCATTCAACGGCGGCATTCGCCGTATAGAGCTTAGGGAGGAGCTAGGCCGCTCGAAGGCCAAAACAATCGACCACCTGATGGAAATCGCGAATCGGTGGGCTGACGGAGAAGATTCAGTGAAAAATCGCACATACTCCGATGATGACGATGACCTTGGGTGCAGATGCGACCGCCGAGGCAAACATCGAATGCGCGTCTATGATGACCGTAACAAAGTCAATATGGTCGCAGCTGGCTACGCCGACAAACGCGACGACAACTACAACAACGGATATCGTAGTGGTGGATACCGCGATAGTGGAAAAACCACGCAGGTGTGGTAGCGCCGCACTCGTGAAGAGGCCCCCACAAAATCTATCGAGGAAAAACTGTCCGGACCATGCAACGTGCACTTCTACATCAATAAGCACGACGGAAAGAAGAAATCTAGCCACCTTCTCAAGAATTGCCGCGAGTTCCTCAAACTCCACGAGGGCCTGGCTTAGATGAATCACGACACGATAAACAGGGGCTACGGAGCCACCCCAGGCGCTTTGGAACATGGAGCTCCTCCACCACTGCCCGGACCACCACCACCCGCGACCGCACCGGTCCAGCATCACAGAGGCGAGCCATACCCATGAGCCGTGGGCAACATGGGGATGATCCAAAAAGGGCGTCCCTCAAATTGAGTGCAGAAGGCCATCACTCGCCAAGTCAATTGGGCGATAAACTCTCCACCCTCCACCACTGAGTACCTCAGTGGAAGTGACTCCTACATCACCTTCGACAAGCGCGACCACCCGCGACAAGTTCCTCGTCCAGGCCACTATCCCCTCGTACTTGAGGCGCAGATCGGGGGCTTCGATATGAGTCGTGTCTTCATGGCCGGAGGGAGCGGCATCAACCTCATGTTCACAAGTATCTTGCGTGCGATGAGGATCCCTCTAACTTGTCTGGAAGTCACAGACACGACGTTCCAAGGCATCATCCCAGGCAAGGGCATATATCCCCTGGGCAAAATGAACCTCGACGTCATCTTCGACACGCTGCAAAACTTTCGGCGAGAGCGCATCGACTTTGAGGTCATCGATTGGCCCTCACAATACCACTGCATCCTCGAATGTGTCTCGTTCGCTGGGTTCATGGAAGTTCCGCACTACACTTACCTGCAGACGAAAATGACAGGTCCAAACGGCGTCATCACAATCAATGGAAGCTTCTAGAGGTCCGACAGCTGCGACAGGGAATTCAACAGAATCTCCTAGTCCTTCGGCATGCAGGAGGAACTCGCAAGATTGAAGGAGTCGACAGACAACAGTCTGCCTCCCCTCAGCAGGCCAAGTTCACCCGACCTGTCCTTCAACTCGTCGGTGCACATGAAGAAAGTCTAGGTCCACCCAACAGACCCGACCAAGATGACCCTCATCGCCAACAACTTGAGTTCCGCATAGGAACTCGCGCTCGTCGATTCCTCCATGAGCACTGGGAAATTTTCGCCTGGTGTCCAGCGGACATGCCAGGGGTTCCCAGGGAATTCGCCGAGCACTCACTCAACGTAAATCTAGACGCAAGGACAGTCAAGCAGACAATACAGCGACTGTCTGAACCAAGAGCAAAAGCAGTCGGAATGGAGATCAATAGACTCCTCGATGCAAACTTCATACGCGAGATCAAGGAAAGCACCTAGCTCGCTAACACATTGCTTGTGCCTAAAAAAGACACGGATATCCAGCGGATGTGCATGGACTTCACCTCCTTGAATAAGCACTGCCCAAAGGATCACTTCCTATTGCCACGAATCGACCAAATCATCGACTCCACCGCGGGATGTGAGCGCATCTGCTTCCTCGACGCCTACTCAGGCTACAACCAGATCCGAATAAAGGAGGAAGACCAGGAGAAAACAGTGTTTACAACACCCTTTGGTGTGTTCTGGTACAACACGACGCCCTTCGGGCTAAAAAACGCAGGAGCCACCTATCAGCGGTGCATGCAGGCTTGCCTCAAGAATCAACTTGGTTGCAATATCCAAGTCTACATTGATGACATTGTCATCAAAACCAAAGAGGAAGCCTCGTTAATCAACGATCTCCGTGAGACCTTCGCCAACCTCGACCGCTACCGGATCAAGATCAATCCATACAAATGCGCCTTCGGCGTGCCATCTGGGCAGTTACTCGGGTATCTTATCTCTGCGAGAGGGATCGAAGAAAACCCAAAGAAAATAAAGGCCATATTGGCCATGGAGAAGCCGAAGAATGTAAAAGGCGTCCAGCAGCTAGCTAGGAAAATCGCGGCGCTCAGTCGATTCATCAGTCGAATGGGCAAAAAGGCACCGGCCTTCTACCAACTTCTCCAGAAAGCTGACAAGTTCGAGTCGACAGACAAGGTGCAAGAAGCATTCGAAGATCTCAAGCGTCTACTATCCATCTCGCCAGTACTGGTGACGCCTCATGAAAAGGAACCACTACTGCTCTAGATCTCCGCCACCAACCAGGTGGTTAGCACGGTTCTCATGGTAGAACGAGCCGAAGAAAATAAGGTCCACGGGGTCCAGAGCCCAGTATACTACCTCAACGAAGTGCTCATGCCAACAAAGCAGCGGTACCCGCACTACCAGAAGCTGGTGTATGGCGTCTACATGATAGCCAGGCGAGTGCGCCACTATTTCCAGGAGCACCCAATCATGGTGGTAAACAACACCCCGCTCGAGCATATACTCAATAATCTAGACGCCACCGGACGAGTCGCGCTCTGGGGATCGAACTGTCTCCATGAGACATCACATATGAGACGTGCGACGCGATCAAGTCGCAAATCCTCCTGGATTTTCTCGTACACTGGATGGAGAACCAACTCCCCGACAAATGAGATATGTCTTATCTTTGGACAATGCACTTTGATGGATCCAAGCGAAAGGGCGGAGCTGGTGCAGGTGTCATACTGACATCACCCCAAGGGGACAAGATGAAATATATTCTACGAATACAGTTCACTGCCTCCAATAATGAAGCCGAGTACGAATCCTTAATCCATGGGATGCGGATGGCGAAAGCCTGCGGCTCCAAGAGGCTCATCATCTACGGCGACTCCAAGCTGGTGGTGAACTAAACGATGCATCAGTGTGATGCACTGAGCGACAACATGATCTCCTATCGCGACCTCTACTACACACTCGAGGGAGATTTCAGCGGCTGCGAACTACGGCACGTGGGCCACGAAAGCAACAAAGAGGCGAATACACTCACCAATATTGGCTCCACCTGCGCCCCCATACCACCTGGGGTATTCCTCGAGCGCATCTACGAGCGCTCCATCAAGCCCAAAGCTCCAGAGAAGAAAGCAAGCATGCCAACGGACTCGGGGGATACGCCAACGGACTCGGAGGCTACGCCACCCAACGAGCCAATGGCACTGGACGACATGGAGCTCGATACGGGACTCGAAGGGCCAATGGGCGTCATGATCATCGAACCATCCTAGACATAGCCCTACATCACATATCTACTCAGCAAGAGGCTGCCAGATGACCCGACTGATGCGCGACACATCGCGCGACGTTCCAAGGCATTTGCCCTCATCGGTGGCGAAATGTACAAGCACAGCATCACAAGAGTACTTCAACGGTGCGTCTCCAGCGGGGACAGAAGGGCCGTCCTCCTCGACATACATGAAGGCACTTGCGGGCATCATGCTCTACGGCCATGCGCGACGCCAAGGATATCGTCTAGCGCTACAACGCTTGCTAGCGATTCACGAACAAACCACACGCACCTGGAGCAGAATTCAGGCCAATACCATTGGCATGGACCTTCGCACAATGTGGACTCGCCATGGTCGGCAAACTCCCAAAGTCCTCACAAGGAGGATACGTCTACCTCTTGGTCGCGGTCGACAAATTCACAAAGTGGATCAAGGCCATGCTAGTGACGAAACAATCGGGAGGCAGCACCGTCAAGTTCTTCAAGTCCATTGTCTACCGCTTTGGAATGCCACATAGCATCATCACGGACAATGGGACAATCTTCACCTCCAAGGAGTTCTGCGAAAGCATGGGAATCAACATAAGGTACGCCTCGGTGGCTCACCCGCAGGCCAACGATAAAGTTGAAAAGGCCAACAGCCTCGTTTGTGGTGGAATCAAGAAGCGACTCCTTCGACCACTCGAGCAAGCCTCTGGGTGCTGGCCAGACAAGCTGCAATCCGTACTTTGGAGCCTACGCACGACTCCAAACAGCGCCACGGGATACAATATGTTCTTCATGGTGCACGGTGCTGAAGCGGTACTACCCGCAGAAGTACGCTACAAAGCCCACGGGTGGTTGCATACAGCGGGAAGGAGTCAACTCTCACACTCGAAGACTTTGTCGACCTCCTTGATGAGACACGCGAGATTGCAGCGGAGAGATCAACGATCTACCAGCAGAGCCTCCGCAACTACCATAGAAGAAGGCTACACCCCAGATCCTTCATCGATTGAGACCTGGTCTTGCGACTGAAGCAGCAAGGGCATCTCAAGCTCGAGTCCCCTTGGGAAGGACCTTACGTGATTACAGATGTAATCCCAGGTGGCGCCTATCACCTTAAAGATTTTGAGAGCAGAGTCGCATACTCCAACCCCTGGAACGTCGCGCAGCTGCGTCGTTTCTACCCCTAGTCGTTTTTACATTACAAATAAGGATATTCAGCAAGACTACTTAGCCACACATTGTACGTAGTATTATCCTGCGAATAAATAAAGCTAAGTGCCCCAAAACTCTATGTTTTCCTTATTTTTCTTGCAATTTTATCACTCGGGGGCTGCGCCACCCTTTACACTTTTGTTCTATGAACAAATCGCAGTATCCTGAGTAGCTGACACAATACAAATCGAACCCTTGATAAACACCAACCAAGTTGCAACGCACATGACAGGTTGGCAAGGTGCTGAGATAAAACATAATGCAGGCTAACAAAAAGGAACTGTAGAGTACGATACACTCGAAAAAATATACGAGCTAGCAAGCTCTTCACATATCAATGGGTACTATATACACCCAACACAATCATACGAACTTTACAACACTCATACATCTATGTGCATGATACAAACTACGCTACTGCTGCAGAAGATGAACATTCGTTTGCTCTTCAAAGAAGTCGACGATGTCCTCTGCTGGTTGATCAACCACCTGATAATTTGGCACCATGTTCCAGGTCATCCCTTCTGGTGGTGGCGGCGATCCAGCAGCAACGGATGCCATGTCCACATCTGGCCGATGCAGTTACACCATCGACAAGGCAGCCTTGGCACCAACAACCAACTGCTACCGCACACACTCGCGTACCGTGCTTATATCTTGAAACTTTGCGAAAAGGGCCAACAAGCTTGAAGGGACAACATCTAGAGGAAACATCGTCTGGTAAATGTGCCTGAGGCACGACTATGCCTTCTTCAAACACTGAAGTACCTGAGAAGAACGATCCTGCAGGGTCACCAACATAATTGCACGGTCGTGGTCCACCCAAAAATACCCACTCGCTTGTAGTTGCTCCTGAGTCAGGTTGTTCATTCGAATGGCCACCCGGTCTTTTTCATCCTATGGATGACGAGCGCTAACAACTACACTAAGCAAGTAGCAATGTGTGAAGACAAGGCATCGCCGTGACTGACTAAAAGAAAACATGAGAAGGCAAAAAGCTAACATTTGAACTGCTCATTCAACTGCTCAAAGAGATACTTCTCACGGGCGGTGGTTGTAACACCCTCAAATCGGCCCTATGCAAGTTTTTAGCTTCCCACCAAACCCGCATAGAAACGATTCAAGGACGCCCACCAGGCACTTGCTTGTGGGTGGAGAACGAAGTAATACCATTACACATTAGTCCATGATGCAACCCACAGAACATATATATACAACAAACTCCATGAGTCATCAATACAGATATAGTATACAAAGATCCAAATCACCTTGAAAACGATAGAGCATCCGACTATGGACAAGATGCAAATGGGGCTAAGAGCCCTAAAGAATAACCAATGGCGTACATAACCCTGCCCAGGCCAAGACGGAAGGGTAACCCTGCTAACGACATAGATCTCAAACCTGCTAAAACAAAAGGGGTGCCGACAAAGGGCAAAGGAAAAAGAGGAGCGTCAGTACAGAGGCCAGTACACGACGAGTCTAGAATTCGGCGGCTCTCACCTACATAGGTATGGTGGACTGAAGCGGCAGCACAGCATGCACTAAACAACCTATAAATACTCGATGCAACTGTCGGCTATTATAGAGGGATAAGGGAGACCTATTCGGGACAAACTTGATACTAACACCAATCATACCCATCCTGGTATTTGCCCCTCGAGACCAAACAAGGAAGTCAAACCAAGCAACTCACACAGTTGGCAGTTTTATTCATTCCATTATAGTTGCAGCACTTACTAGTCAAATATAGATAGCTTGAGTCATCCTGATATCATAAGCAGTGGGCAGTTTTAGTTAACCATTCCATTTTAGTTGCAATACAAACTAGTCAGATACAATTAGCATGAGACATCCCAAAACCAGCAGTTGTTGGACCTTCTATTTACTCATTCCGTTGTAGCGAAACTGATTACTAGACATGTCAAAGTCAAATTATAGCACTACTTTAGTTATAGTTGTCTATGATCGAGATATTGTGCTCCAAGTCGTCCATAACCATGGACACGGCTTTCAGAAAGTTTTACCCTGCAAGGGTGCACAAATAGCAACACACACACAATCAACCTCGGGACGAACCAAATAAAAAGCAACGAGGCCTCACGACAAAGCATTCACAGGATTCATAAATCATTTCAGGGGGCCACCCCCAATAAGCTAACCGTTACGAAGTCGGCCGGCTCCGCGACGGACCCAGGGTGTGTGGCAACGGTTGTAAATGACTAGGTACCCAAAAGTGTGACTAGGCTTGTCGATACAGCATAAACGTGGCACGGGGTTCCTAAACAGTACATGCGCTCCATGCGCAATCGTAAATAAAGCAGTAAAGCATGGCATAAGTACAGGATAGTAATAAAGCCCCAAACTAGTTTGTGGCCCTAAGAAATAAAGTGTGAATCAAGCTCAGGCAAAGGGGGATTCATAGAGTCTCCCGTATGTGGATAGTGCGAATAGTCAAGGAACATGTATCAAGTACTCGGTGCCTACGAGACACAAGTGAGCGTGGAAGAACCAAATATTAGTTATTGCCCACCGGTGCCTCTGAATTAGTTATCTCTATTCCCAGCATTTTAATATCAAGTTGTAATTAAAGTCTTGACCATATCCACCATTTAGCATGTGCCAACTTGTCTTCAATGTTGGAACAACAACGACGCGAAGCAGCACATAAGCAAGCAACTACGACTCACAAGACCGACTATCTATCAAGCAACAGGTAATAGGATGTGTCCAAGGCAATATAGAGGCTACAAGGAATATAAAGGGTGCATAGAAACTAAAGCATCACAACACGGATAGCAATAGATCAACAGGAGGAAGTAGAGACTATAAACGCAAAATAGGTAGAAGGGGGAGAATGCTCGCCTAGGAAACATTGCCGAAGAGACATTATCCGAAGAACTTGTTGATACTCGCATCCACTCAACGACCTAATCTGCGAAGAAGCAAATCACTAGGAGAAACACCGGATGCACTATTTAATACTATGACAAAGAATCAGCATGTTCATGATATGATGCATGGCATGGAAAGATGTGGTGCAATTAGGCAATAATAAGCGGAATCGGGGTCCCAACAATTAATTAGATGGTTCATGTTGTTTAGTTACCCCGCAGTTTAAATGTTGTCTTAACAAGACAAAATATGGCATCAATTCGCTACACAAATTTAAATGGAGTCAATATAAGACTAGAATAGCCCGCATATAACCTCCATATTTAATTATGAGGTGAATCGACCAAGTACCCCCAAACAAATAAACATGTATGCAAGCATGACAATTCATATGCACAAGATAGATGTCATATATTATAAAAATAGGGGCTTCAGAAAGGGGATCACACATTGGCGTTTGGCGATCTTGGTTCGATGTGGTTCAGGTTCAGTCTCGCCAAGATCGGTCTTTGGACATCGAATCCGTGAAGGAGGTCATGGCGTTCCGTGGAGGCGATCTTGCCGGACCGACGTCATCGCCTTCATGACTATCTTTGGGGCGTCAAAGCCGTGTAGTAGATCTTGTCGATTCCATGACAAAAGTCTTGGGGTTTCAACTTGTCACGTTCAAGCATCTTCAAGGCGACACCGGGACGAGCTTGGCGAGACAGATATCTGTTGCTTGAGCTCTTGCGGGCACGCACGCATACCAGGGACATAAAACAGTCAGGTCTTCGTTGTATAGTGAGTAGGGCCTTGACAAACAGGGACACGCACGGGAGCTTCAGGTTCACTCACGCAGGGACACCCAGAGATTTGAGGTGGCCGGAGTCCAAAGCCAAGGCGAGCTCGGGTCGGTGGCTCTGCCGAGACGCGGAAAACAACACTAGAGAGGGTCCGGTGAAGACGGCCAGCAAGGCGGAGACTGGGCAGCGCCTGCGGGTGGAGGGGAGGAGCTGGACATGCGTGAAGGAGTCCAAGGCGACATGAATACTGGTGAGGACAAGGTCATCCGGATCGGCGCCCGTGGTGGTGTGCGTTGCTGTAGGCAAACCTGGCCAATGGGCCGTGCTCCCGGTGGGCCAGCCCGCGGCACGCTATTTTGGCCCGGCAAGAGCCCGGCACGGCACGTGGAAGACGGGCCCGTGTCGGCCCGTGGCCCGGCTGGGGCCGTGCCTGGGCTGCAGCCTCAGGCACGCGTGCCGGCCCGGCACGGCCCGTTTAGCATTTGGCTGGGACTACAAGATAATATTAGTCAAAAAAGAAGGGGACTGGGGTTCGAACTCGCAACCTTCCCCAGTTCCACGCATCGCTGATCCACCGGACCACCAGTCCTTATGTGCTATATAAGAAATTTGGCCGAACTTAACCATTTCCCGCTCCCCGCTGCTCTAAAACAGAAGGTGGGCTGACGTACTTCGCGTGCCTAACGGGCCAATGTGCCGGCCCGGTAGAGTTGGGGTCGTGCCCGGGCCTCGAGGCCAGGCCCCCGTGCCGGCCCGGCACGGCCCGCGAGCTTGACGGGCCATGGCGTGCCGTGCCGGGCCAGGCACGTGAAGGCAGTGCCAGGCCGGTGCCGGGCCGGGCCGGCCCGTTGGCCAGGTTTGGCTGTAGGGGAGGCGCGGCCCAGCGACATGCATCGGGTCGAGGGCGGCGCGGGGAGAGACAGGGCCGCACCTACAGGGGCGGTGCTGAGGAGAAGCGAGCGGCGACCGGGCTCCAGGGCTGCGACGGGACAACCTGGGCAGTTGTGGAGCTCCGCGGAAGGACGAGAGGAGGCCTCTGGATGGGCGGCGCAGCGTCAGACGAGCTGGAGCAGCAGGCGGCGGCTTAGGAGACGCGCGCAGTGGCTCTGCGACGGGGTCGGTGAGGGAGTGGCGTGTGGGGAGCGGGGCCGGGGAACCGTATGGTGGCACGGGCGGTGCCGAAGGAGGTCGGTCTCGTGGGAGCAGCTCTGGGCGGCGGCAGCAGGCGTGGATCGAGGCGCGATGGGGAGGAATCAGGGGGCTCGGGGTGGTTCACGAGAAGGAGCGATGAGGTGGGGGCACGTGGGGCTGTTCGGTCGCCTGGTGGTGGGGCCAGGCAGATAGCGACATGCAGAAAGTGTCGGCGGTTGCGTGCTAGCGACGCTGAGCTGAGAGGGTGGGGCCAGGTCGCTACGTGCGGTGCTAATCGTGTGTGCGGGGTGAGACCAGGGACGCGATGCTGTTTGGGCGTGTAACGCGTGCGAGCGTGAGCGGTGTGCTACGGCGGTGACTGTTGTGTGGTGTGCGGGTAGGATTAGGGTAGACTACGGTTTGTTTGGGTTTTGGGTCGTAGGTGGCTAGCTGGGGCCTTTTGGCCCGACCGGCTGCCTCCCTAAAAAAAATATAAGTTTTATATTTATTATTATTCTATTTTATTTTAAAGACCTTTTGTAATTAATTTTAGACAAACAAAAGTTCCGGAAGAGACCGGGGTTTTGGTTTGAAATAAAGACAGGGATATTCAGAAAACAAAGATAGGCTTTTCGAAAATAGTTTTAGGCAAAATATGCATGATGACATGACGATGCTCAAATGCAATGTGGCGTGATGACATGAGCATGTGGTCATGATGATGCACAAAATAAAAACAAGACGCGATTTTTTCTAGTAGTGGTTTTACCGGGGTGCTATAGTGGCCTTCTCCGCCTTCGATTTCCACACATATGCCACAGATGATGGGCAAATCACGCTCCAATTGCTTAATGCGATCCTGTAGTCGCGGAAGAAACGACAATTCTTCCACCTTTGAACGCGGATGCGCTGTGGTTTCATCGGTGTGAGGAGAATCATAAGGACCACTCGAAGGACCCTAGGTACAATCAAGCAATAGATGACAATGAAACTCATCAGGCATTAATAAACAGAGAAATGCAGTCAAGTTCGATAAATGTCAAGGGAACACCCCCCACAAAAGCACGGTTCAGAGAAAAGGCTAAGCTACAGCTATTACAAATAAAGACTAAGGAGCATTTTGCTTCTTTGACTTCAACTTTGGCTTCGAGGGCTTCATTGCATTCATGGCAGTTTCTGACGCCACAGACTTGCTGGCGGTAGCCCCAGATGTCGTGTTCTTCGCCGCCTTCGCTCGCCGCTGCTCCTCAGAGTACTTGGCGACTATCTCGATAAGTTGAGGACCATATTTAGCGCAGCTACCAGCCAAGGGAGCAAACACTACCTGCTGGCCTCCCGCATCGACAGGCATCGCCTCGGAGATAGCGGCGGGATCCAACTCCACGCCATGAGCTTGCACCATCGCGAGTGCCATGGTGGCGCCGACAGACTGCTGAGAGTTCATGAATTCCGCAGGAATATCTCCAGCGAGGGATTCCACCAGGTCATCAAAGTTGTCGATCAGCCCGGCCTTGGGAGTTAGGTCCTCACGGATGCGACTGAGCACATCCTTGGCCTTCCCCAGCGTCTCCTACAGGGAAACACTGCGGTCCTAGACTGCAGCAATGGCGCCAGCCAAACGCATCCGCGTGACGCAGGGATTGGGCATCAAAGCTCAGGTCGCCAGCATCTGCATACACAAGGTGTTAGCACAACAACATGACATCAAACAAGGAGCAACACAAATCAAACTGAAAATTACCTGAGAGGGCCTTGGCAATCAAGAAAAGTTGTTCCTCGAACAACTTCTCCCTTTCAGCAGTGGAAGAGTGCAAATCTTCTTCACGCTTTCGCGAATCCTCCAGGGCTACGACTGCTTTGTCGCAATTCTTCGCCGCCGGCAAACCCCTTCTCGAGGGACACAACACGACGAAGAAGCTCATTGTGCTCACCTATAAAGGACCAGGCATAGCAACAGTTGAGCCGACAAATTTCCAAGCAGACAAAGACAAAATCCAAAAGCTAACCTTCGACTACACGGTGGCGATTGTCCAGCAGGGCGTGCTGTCGACCCATAGTAAGAACTTGCTCTGTGAGGCATGCAACTTCCTTCACAATGAGCTACCCCAAAGGGAAACGAAGACTCAGTGGCAACCCAAAGTACAAATTCAACTGCCAAACAATAAAAAGACACTTACATGCTCCACCAGGGACTCCGAAGATGACTATCGCGCAATCGTCCGCGCAACCATCTGATGCTCCCTAGCATGCATGGAACTCGAAGAATTGGCGCTAGAGTGGGCCACCACCGGAGGATAAGGAGACCGTTTGGCCACCTCCTTGGTCTTAGAGTCTACGACTCCAAACTCTATAAAAAACTGTACATCGTCTGAAGACGACGACGCCGCTTGACTACAAAATATGCACATCACCACTTCAGAAAAAGAACCCTCACAGAAAGCAAGACAAACTCGTGAGGATTAAAAAACTTACCAAGCGAATTTGTCGAGGTCAAAGTAGTCATCCAACGACTCCTTCGGCAGTCGCAGCTTCGTCCGAGCAGGAGGAGCCATGGCGCTCATAGGCACGGCGGGGATTGGCCCCTCTGCAGCAGTAGAGGGACCTTCTGGCGTTGTCGGTGAAGAAGCATCAGAATCCTCGCTGTAGGACCGCTTGCGAGTGTCATGGCCGCTGGACTCGGGGGCTCCCTCCTCTTCTTCAATTGGGATAGTCGATTCCGACTCGTCCTCTTCCTCCGCTTCAGGGGCTACTCCTAACAGGAGCGCTGGCCGCACACCCGATAGAATTTTTATGCAGGTGTACGAGCATTCAAGACAAATCCATCATTCGAATCAACGATTCGATTGTGAATTATGGTTTACTCCCATAGGGAGCGATGGAAGCATATTCGACTGAAACAAGCAACAAAAAGACGACATCAGTCACAAAAAAAATTTAGTCCCCACTCGAGTCTACGACTCGAATAGGCACTCGGGGGCTACTCCCATAGGGAGCGCTGGTCGCGCACCCTATGATTATTTTTCCTTATACATCATACTGTGTGTTGATAACATCCACACTCGAATGCTATGGCAACTCTGCCTCATATTTTCCCTATAAAGAGATTATGTCTCCTGGGCCACCCGAATCATCTCCACGATGACCAAAATTTCGGATGACACGCTTGCAGCGTGAAGATAAGACCTGAATAATGCCTAGCAACGCATCTGCTGCGCACTACCAGAAATATATCCATGCCTGCAGGTACGAGGACCATGCCTTCACGGACGCGTCGAGTGCTCGCACTTATACACTGGAATTCGACTCCTGTAAGACTTCCGCGGCCTGAGTCGAATTACGCCGGCACTTTTCTGAATTCGAGTCCGAGGACACGAGTTTGAGTATATTGCGTTGTTTTGACCTAAGGAAGTTAACTGATACTGATACATCGGATAAATCAGGCACGTATATCAACAATCCCTATGACACAAACAGAATACTCGAAAAAAATGCTTGGTCATGCACTCGAAAGACTTCATAAAGTCTCCAGTCGAATCTACGATTCAAATGGACACTCGGGGCTACTGACATGGGTATACCCTACAGGTACTCGAGTTTGGATTAGACGGTCCAGATACGGCAGAGGCCCACGGCGCTGCCAAGGCCCAATGCAGAATTTGGGTGATCCACGGACTCTTCGATTGCTTGCGGTGAAAGAAGAAGCTTAAAGATAGAAAGTTCAAAAGGCGAACCCTAATCTGTAACCGACTCGACCTGCTACCTGAGACCTAGCCTATCTATATAAAATCTAGGAGGGGCAGCGAGGAGGACAATCACAACCCTAGTTTCCACAACTCTCGCCAGATTACATCTACGCACCCCTGTAATCTTCGATTCCTTCGATAATTCCAAGAGCAGACAAGAAGGAGTAGGGAGCTCTACGAGGCCTGAACCTGGGTAAACCTTGCATCCCTGTGTGCTTGTTTTCTAGCCGATTGATGCCTCTAGCGCTCCCTCCTTCTCCAAAACCCAAGTCCATAACAATGGGCATTGACGAGTTGAACCCTCATGACTCATTGACAACTAAGCTTAAATTCATTTAAATTTCACGACATACTTTAAGGTTAGAACTTTACACGGTCAATCGGAGTACATTTTACATCAAGGACCTCAAAAAGGCAAAAATTACATAGAGGTCCATATACATTTAGCATAAAGGACCCTAAAAGAAAAAAATCTGGTTCGGCTCATTCTAGAGAGATCAACTGATCTAAGCCAAACTCTTAATACTACTTCCTCTCTAATTGTTTTCAAAACATGGCCAAATATGTTGCCATGAAAATTCCCTAGCATGGGGTCATCATCATATAAAGAATGATGTTGATATGGCCTTGACCTTGGTCGTTTGGCTTGAAATCCAAGAATGTTCATACTCGTTCACAAGTAAGCTTAAAATCGTCTAAATTTCACCACTTACACTTTTAGACCCAAATAGGGGGGAAATTACATCGAGGTCCATACATTTAGCACAAAGGACCCTAAAATTAAGCAAGGAAAATAGTTGGGTTTGGCTCCTTCTCGAGAGAGTAGCTAATCGAGTCATACTCTTCATACTACTTCATCTTTGATTGTGTTCAAAATATGGCCAAATTTGCCGGCATGCAAATTCTTGGATATGGGATCATCAACATAAAGTATGATGTAGATATGGCCTTGACCTTGGTGGTTTGTCTTGAAATACAAGAATGCTTCATACTCGTTGACAACTAAGCTTAAATTCATTTAAATTTCACCACATACTTTTAGGTTAGAACTTTACACGGTCAATCGGAGTACATTTTACATCAGGGGCCTCAAAAAAGCAAAAATTACATCGAGGTCCATATACATTTAGCATAAAGGACCCTAAAAGAAAAAAAACTTGTTCAGCTCATTCTCGAGAGATCAGCTGATCTGAGCCAAACTCTTAATACTACTTCCTCTTCGATTGTTTTAAAAACATGTGTAGATCTGTTGCCATGCAAATTCTCTGACATGGGATCATCATCATATATAGTATGATGTTGATATGGCCTTGACCTTGGTCGTTTGGCTTGAAATACAAGAATGCTCATACTCGTTGACAAGTAAGCTTAAAATTGTCTAAATTTCACCACTTACACTTTTAGACCTAAAAAGGGGAAATTACATCAAGGTCCATACATTTAGCACAAAGGACCCTAAAATTAAGCAAGGAAAATAGTCGGGTTTGGCTCCTTCTCGAGAGAGTAGCTGATCGAGCCATACTCTTCATACTACTTCATCTCCGATGGACAAATTTGTTGGCATGCAAATTCTTGGATATGGGATCGTCAACATAAAGTATGATGTAGATATGGCCTTGACCTTGGTGGTTCGTCTTGAAATAGAAGAATTATTCATACTCATTGACAACTAAGCTTAAATTCTTTCAAATTTCACAACATACTTTGATTTAAGAACTTTACACGGTTAATCGGAGTACATTTTACATTAGGGACCTCAAAAAAGCAAAAAATTACATCGAGGTCCATATACATTTAGCATAAAGCACCCTCAAAGAAAAAAATCTGGTTCGCCTCATTCTCGAGAGATCAGCTGATCTGAGCCAAACTCTTAATACTACTTCCTTTTCGATTGTTTTCAAAACATGTCCAGATCTGTTGCCATGTAAATTCTCTGACATGGGATCATCATCATATAAAGTATCATGTTGATATGGCCTTGACCTTGGTCGTTCGGCTTGAAATCCAAGAATGCTCATACTCATTGACAAGTAAGCTTAAAATCGTCTAAATTTCACCACTTACACTTTTAGACCTAACAAAAGAGGGAAAATTACATTGAGGTCCATACATTTAGCACAAAGGACCCTAAAATTAAGCAAGGAAAACAGTCGGGTTCAGCTCCTTCTCTAGAGAGTAGCTGATCGAGCCATACTCTTCATACTACTTCATCTTCGATTGTTTTCAAAATATGGCCAAATTTGTCGGCATGCAAATTCTTGGATATGGGATCATCAGCATAAAGTATGATGTAGATATGGCCTTGACCTTGGTCGTTCGTCTTGAAATACAAGAATGCTTCATACTCGTTGACAACTAAGCTTAAATTCGTGTAAATTTCAACACTTACTTTTAGGATAGAACTTTACATGGTTGATCGAAGTACATTTTACATCGAGGGCCTCAAAAAAGTATATGATGTAGAGATATGGACTTGAACTAGTGGTTGTTCGGCTTGAAATCCAAGAAAATTCTTGCTCGTTGACAACTAAGCTTAAATTCATTTAAATTTCACCACCTACTTTTAGGTTAACATTTTACATGGTCGGTGGGAGTACATTTTACATCAAGGACCTAAAAAGGAAAATTATTACATCAAGGTCCATACATTTAGCACAAGGACCCTAAAAGGAAAACTTTCTGGTTTGGCTCCTTCTCAACAGATCGGTTGATCTGAGCCAAACTCTTCATACTACTTCTTCTTCGATTGTTTCAAAATATGGACAAATCTGTTTCCATGCAAATTCTATGATATGGAGTCATCAACATAAAGTTTGATGTTGATATGACCTTGGCCTTGGTTGTTCGGCTTGAAATCCAAAGAATGTTCATACTCATTGACAAGTAAGCTGAAATTCGTTTAAATTTCACCACCTACACTTTTTGGTTAGAATTTTTAACGGATGTGGAAGTACATTTTACACCAAGGACATAAATGTAGAGCCACGCAGAGATAAACATAACGTTTTACCCTACACGGTGCTCCCAAGATCTAGCTTAGGTTATAGGCCACGAGATTTACCACTAGACGTGCAGGTGCGGATTGTTGATGAAGCGCGTCAGTTGATACTGTGCTGAACGATCCCCGTACAACATGTCCATATCCCCACGGACCTTCTTGTCTCTAGCGCCGCATGTGCAACGCCTCTACCGTTATCCAGACGTACAGGAAGGAGCTCCAGGCAAAGGACTGCTAGATCCTGTCTTGCCTGAAATGGGAGTGGAGAAAGTGAGTGCTAGGTTAGGGACAATCCCTTGTCACTCCACTTATATGCACTCCTAGCTGGGCTCAACGCTTGAGGCCCATCTAGGCCGTATCCCAATCTCCACATGGATCGAATCCAGATGGGCTCCTTACCCTTAAGTGTGTGACCCTGTAGGTTTACATACACTTGGACACGACACGAGTCACCACTCCGAGTCAATAGTTGGTAGTGGTCTCTAGCAAGACGTGCCAACTCCCAAGTGCCGTAAAGTCAGAAGACAAACCTTTCTTAGTGTGAATTTCGTCCAAGACCCTTTGCCTCACGATATATCTTGTCAAGCTATAGGCGAGTTTTTGCAATCCCTTTAATAGCTCAACTCTCTCTCTCTCTCTCTCTCTCTCTCTCTCTCTCTCTCTCTCTCTTCTCGTTCCATGATATACGATTCATTGGACTAACACAGTCCGACTCCTTGGTTAACACTTAACAAAGTCGCGCATGGCCATGCTTCCGAATCATATCACACGAGAGGGCCCAGAGAATATCTCTCCATTACGGAGGGGTAAATCCCATCTCGGCAATCCACGTCACGCAGCTGGCTTCACAACTAACCCAAACCCTACCTTTATAACTGCCCATTTATGGAACAACGTTTGATAGGACCTAAGCTGGCGATCCACAACTCGGATCATGCGATCACCTCAGGTCGAAGGATTCCATTGCTTGAGAATACAAATGACAACATGCTCATTGCATCTCAACTGTGGGTCAGTCTGATTCGCTAAACTCTTTAGCCAAATCAGTGTGCGTCGGAATAGCATCACCATGCCCATGACAAGTGGAGCCGAGGTCATCAGCCAACTTTCACATTAGTCTAAGTTCTGTGTCCAACACAACCTCAATGACCAAGGACAATCAGTATGAACAACATGAATAAATACTTCCACAATCGAATCACATATCTAATGATACATATTATTAGTTCATACATGGACAATAACTTTATGAATACATTGGGAATAACATCATACATGATTGCCTCTAGGGTATATTCCCAATAGTCTCCCACTTGGACTAGAGCCAATCATCCAACATCACATGTATAGGCATATAATGCCCATAGCTCTTAGGTGTGCCTCATGCTTCGGCTATGGTAGCGGCTTTGTCAATGGATCCGCAATATTTGCATCCGTGTGTACCTTGCATAACTTGATATCACCTTGATCCACGAACTGGCGAATCAGATGGTACAGCATGAGTATATGTTTGTTCTTCTGGTGTTGTCTAGGTTCCTTGGCTTGTGTAATAGCACCATTGTTATCACAAACACGTCTAACAGATTGGATGATCCCTAAACCACACCAAGATCCATGAGGAAATTCCTGATCCAAATGGCTTCCTTTGCCGCCTCCGAGGCAGCAATATACTCAGCCTCTGTCGTAGACGCAGACACCGTCTCTTGCTTGAAACTCTTCCAGCTCACAACCCCTCCATTTATAACAAACATATATCCAGATTGCGAACGAGAATTATCTAAGTCAGTGAGATAACTCGCATCCCTGTAACCCCATACACTGAGTTCATCCTCACCTCCATAAACCAGGAACATATCTTTAGTCCTTCTCAAGTACTTGAGGATATTTTTAGCCGCTGTCTAGTGGATCTCTCCAAGGTCAGCCTGGTATCTGCTCACAACACTTAGAGCATAGGAAACATCCGGCCTAGTACAAATCATAGTGTGCATGATGGATCCAACCGCAGAAGCATACGGAATCGCACTCATCCGACTTTGCTCATAAGTTCTCGAAGGAAACTGAGTCTTGCTAAGTTTCACGCCATGGGACATCGGTAAGAACCCCTTCTTAGACGATTCCATGTTGAACTTCTTCAACACTTTCTCCAAGTATGTACTCTGACTCAATCCAGTGAGCTGCCTTGATCTATCTCTATAGATCCGGATTCCTAGTATGTAGGTTGCCTCACCCAAGTCCTTCATTGAGAAACTCTTTTCCAATGATTCATTGGTTTCTTGCAACATTTGGACATCATTTCCAATCAGTAATATGTCATCCACATACAAGATCAGAAAGTTTACTTTGCTCCCACTAAACTTCTTGTATAAACAAGAATCATGATCACTCCGGATGAACCCAAACGATTTGACTACCTCATCAAAGCGAATATTCCAACTCCGAGATGCTTGCTTCAACCCATAAATGGATTTCCGAAGCTTGCATACCTTGTCAGCATTAGCCAGATTGACAAAACCCTCGAGCTGTATCATATACACGTCCTCGGTTAAATTTCCATTAAGGAAAGCCGTCTTGACATCCATCTACCATATCTCATAGTAAAAATAGGCTGCTATAGCTAACATGATCCGAACTGACTTAAGCATCGCCACGGGAGAGAAAGTCTCATCGTAGTCAACTCCTTGAACCTATTGGAACCCCTTCACGACAAGCCATGCTTTATCGAGAGAAATATTTCCATCCATATCAGATTTCTTCTTAAAGACCCATTTGCACTCGACGGGTCTTGCACCGTCTGGCAGATCAACCAAGTTCCAAACTTGATTTTCATCCATGGACTTTAACTCGGATCTCATGGCTCCAAGACATGACTCAGAATCAGAACCCATCATCTCTTCCAAATAAGTTGACGGCTCATCACTGTCCAACAGCAACACATCACGAACACTTCGCAATCTGGTCGATCTTCGCAGTGTCGGTGCAGTTGCCAGCTCAGGTACCACGACCGGCTCAACCTCTAAGGCTTTTGCCAACTCGCTGATGTCCGGTATCTCTCAAAATTCCTTGAGCTGCACCATACTCCCACTGACTCCCTGACTGAGAAACTCTTTCTCGAGGAAGACACCATTCCAAGCGAGAAACACTTTGCCCTCTTCTCGGTTGTAGAAGTAGTAACCCAAGGTTTCCCTCGGATAACCCACCAAAATACACTTATCCGACTTGGCTATAAGCTTGTACAACTGAAGTCACTTGACAAAAGCTTCACAACCCCAAATCTTAAGAAAAGACAAACTTGGCTTCTTGCCAGTCCACATCTCATGCGGTGTCTTCTCTACCGACTTTGATGGTACTCAGTTTAGTGTGAATCCTGCAGTTTCTAGACAATACCCCAAAATAATAAAGGTAGATCTGTCTGACTCATCATTGATCGTACCATGTCCAACTAGGTCTGATTCCTCCTTTCCGACACACCGTTTCTCTGCGGCGTTCCGGGAGGAGTGAGCGGGGGAACTATTCCACAACTCTTTAGATGGTCATAAAACTCATGGCTCATGTACTCACCTCCTTGGTCCGACCAAAGAAACTATATTTTCTTGCTGATTTGATTTTGTACCTCATTCTGGAATTCCTTGAACTTTTCAAAGGCTTCTGACTTATGTTTCATCAAGTAGATATATCCATACCTACTCAAATCATCAGTGAAGGTAATGAAGTACTCATAACCACCTTTGGATGTCGTGCTCATCGGGCCACATACATCACTATGTATTAGTCCCAATAAGTCAGATGCCCTTTCACAACTCTTTGCAAAAGTTGTCTTGGTCATCTTGCCGAGTAGGCAGGATTCACATGTCTCAAACGACTCCAAGTCGAACGAAGTTAGGAGTCCATCATCATGGAGCTTCTTCATGCATTTCCAACTTATGTGACCAAGCCGACAATGCCAAAAGTAAGTCATATACAGATCATTTGGTTTCAACCTTTTCACATTTATGTTATAGATAGATTCTCCTTCAAGATTCAAAATAAATAACCCGTCCTAGACGGGTGGAAAGCCGTGAAACATATTATTCAAATACAAAGAACAACCATTATTCTTAATATTCGAATCATAGCCTTGTCTCATGAAACATGAGGCAGAAATAATGTTTCGACTAAGCACTGGAATATAATAACAATTATTTAGCTCCATTAAGAATCCAGAAGGTAAATGAAGTTGCATCGTGCCAACTTCCAACGCAGCAACTCTCGCTTTGTTGCCGACTCGAATGTCAACCTCGCCTCTCGCCACGCTCCTTGTTCTTACCAGTCCCTACAATGAGTTGCAGATGTGAATAACTGATCCAGTATCATATACCCAAGAACTACCAGGTGCATCGGCACGATAAATGTCTATAACATTGCAAACAAGTGTACCTGAGCCAGAAGTCACACCTCCACTCTTGGCTTTATCAGCCAGATACTTGCTACAATTCCTCTTCCAGTGGCCATCCGCCTTGCAATAGAAGCAAGTGGATCCGGCTGTAGGAGATGGCTTAGTCCTTGAGGAAGCGCTTTGGACCGGGTCCTCGGCCTTACCTCCCGACTTTGCCTTATTCTTCTTAGTCCAAGAACTCTTCTTGCACTTAGCCTTATTCCTCACCATCAACACTTGACTGGCGCCTTTCTTGAGATCCGCCTCAGCCTGCTTGAGCATCCCATGTAATTCAGTGAGCTTCTTATCCATACCATGCATGTGGTAGTTCGATATGAACTGACCATATGCACTAGGAAGAGAGTTCAGAATTAAGTCCATAGCAAACTCTTCGCTAATGGGGTAGCCAAGCCTTTCTAGAGATTGCATGTAACCAACCATCTTGATCACATGCGGACTCAGTGGATCACCATCCTTAAGCTTGAAACTCAACAAAGCCTGAGAGACTTCATACCTCTCAGTCTTTGCCTGAGCCTGGAACATACTTTTGAGGCTTTCGATCATATCGTAGGCCTCAACATTCTCGAACTGCTGCTGCAAGTCCGGTTCCATGTGAGCAAGCATAAGACAACTAATCTCCGTAGACTCATCACATGTCCTACAATAGGCATTGGTGGCTGCGACACTCGCATTCTCATTTGGCTCATCTGGAAGTGGGTTGTTTAGGACATGGTCCCTCTTTTCTTGCTTGAGAACAATTCTCAGATTCGATACCAGTTGGTGAAGTTAGTTCCATTTAGCTTATCTTTCTCTAAGATGGTTCTCAAAGCAAAATTGGAAATCTGAGGGAGACTGCTAGGTGCAATTGATCTACAATAGAAAAATATGCAAAACACTTAAGACATGTATCCATAAAAGAGCAAGCATATTAAACACTTACGCTCCCACTGGAACTAACAGCCCTCCGATGGTTACTTAGTGATTCAGGACCCTAAATAAGCAAGTCGACTAGTGAGCTTTAGCATCACCGCTAGCCATCAAGTGATCTAGGTAGACAACTCCTTGTCAATCGTATCTCATACGACTCAGGTTGGATGGGTGGCATCACATGCTCGGACTCCCATCTGACCTTCCCCCGAGTCCCACAACCGTTGTGATAGACCCGTTTAGATTACCGAGTGCTTCCGCTATAAGAGTCCGACTCGAACCCACCTAGTCGAAAAGAATTGATATTACCTCATTTTTATGAGGCCACTACCAAAAATGTCCAACTTGTGATGGTGCAGCACTGGCGGGGAAACCGACTAGACCTTCTTTGAGGGATTACTTTCTACCAACTATCTAATAGAGGTAAAACAGAGACATAACAGTAACACAAAATAAAGCAATTATAATGTGAAATGGTATGGCTCTCTTCATGGCGATCTCCATCTCCGCAAAGCTTGTAATTCGACTCGTGTCAACTCTTTTCACGTGCCGCCTTACACCATATAGCCGACTTGCACATCGACTTGCATGCCATCCGGGTTCTCCAAACAGCTACACTAGTTAGTAATGTAAATTACATAGAGAATCCGACACGCAAGTCGTTATAAAATAAAATGACAGCACCTAGGCTCCAACCGGCTGATAAAACCGTGATACACAGATCACGTATGGATTACCCACATCACATGCACATAAGCCATACCATTAACAACATCATCCTGCAAAAACAAGTTATGCATAGATATGATATCTACCGGTGTTGTGAAACTCGCAACGACATCTAAGGCGCTACAACAGGGCGAAGCTGGTGGTCCCATCTTCTGCCTTCCGAACATGGGTTTCATCATCAGATAAAACAATTTTACTCAAATCAGATTTGTACTCCGATTCAACCAAACTCTTTGATCTACAATCACCGCATCCGGATTTACGTGTCACAGTCTACCCCGATGGCGGAAGCCGACCGGTAGGGGTATGTCGTTCCACGACCTTAGCAGTTAGATCACGGAAACCAGATCATCCATTCCCCGAGTACAGTTGATCCAATCAACTTTGTACAAAACCGATCTATTTCATAGATCGACCACCAAAACTGCAATTAGATCCAATCTAATGCCAAATGCATATCACATATGCAAGAACTCGAGCCTAAAACCAGAAGCTATCACTCTGATACCACTATGGGGCCGTGCAGAGATAAATAAAACTTTTTACCCAATGCGGTGCTCCCAAGATCTAGGTCGGGTGATAGGCCACGAGATTTACCACTAGACGCGCACGTGCAGATTGTTGATGAAGCGTGTCAGTTGATGTCATGCCGAACGATCCCCATAAAGCACGTCTAGATCCCCACGGACCTTCTTGTCTCCAGCTCCACACATGCAACGCGTCTACCGGTATCCACACGTAGAAGAAGGAGCTCCAGGCAGAGGACTGGTAGATCATGTCTTGCCTGAAATGGGAGTGGAGAAAGTGACGGCTAGGTTAGGGACAATCCCTTGTCACTGCACTTATATGTACTCCTAGCTGGGCTCAACGCTTGAGGCCCATCTAGGCCGTATCCCAATCTCCACATGGATCGAATCCACATGGGCTCCTTACCCTTAAGTGTGTGATCCTATAGGTTTACGTACACCTGGACACGACACGAGTCACCACTCCGAGTCGATAGTTAGTAGTGGTCTCTAGCAAGAAGTGGCAACTCCCAAGAGCCGTAATGTTAGAAGACAAACCTTTCTCAATGTGAATTTCGTCCAAGTCCCTGTGCCTCATGATATATCTTGTCAAGCTATAGGCGAGTTGTTGCCATCCCTTTAATAGCTCAACTCTCTCTCTCTTCTCGTTCCGTGATATATGATTCATTGGACTAGCACTTAGTCCGACTCCTTGGTTAACACTTAACCAAGTCGCGCATGGCCATGCTTCCAAATCATATCACACGAGAGGGCCTAGAGAATATCTCTCCATTACGGAGGGGCAAATCCCATCTCGGCAATCCACGTCACGCGGCTTGCTTCACAACCAACCCGAACCCTACCTTTATAACTGCCCATTTACGGAAAAACATTTGATAGGACCTAAGCTGGCAGTCCACAACTCAGATCCTGCGATCACCTTAGGTTGAAGGATTCCATTGCTTGAGAATACAAATGACAACATGCTCGTTGCATCTCAACTGTGGGTCAGTCTGATTCACTAAATTCTTTAGCCGAATCATTCTAAGTCGGAATAGCATCACCATGCCCATGACAAGTGGAACCGAGTCATCAGCCAACTTTCACAATAGTCTAAGTTGTGTGTCCAACACAACTGAAAGGATCGTATGGGCACCTAGAAGGGGGGGTGAATATGTGCTACTTCAAATTTTACTCTTTTTCAAATTACGGTTTGACCAGAAAGGTAAATTCTCTAGATTATGCAACTAAGGTGAATTTACCTATATGACAAACCTGCACAAGCTAAACAATAACTAGATAAGTAAAGTGCGGTAAAGGATAGAAGTAACCAAAGTGGAGCACACGGATACACAAGGATTTGTTTCCTGTAGTTCCTTCCTTTTGAGGGGAAGTACGTCTACATTTGGAGAGGGGGTGGTTTCAAACCACCAATGCCACGAGAGGCCTCCCTTGTTCTCTGATGAACCTCACCCCAACGGGTTCGATTCACCTCTTCCACTATACAGCAACCTTCGAGGTGGAAGCCGGCACCTTTACAACGAGTTCGGGGCACACATCCACAACTTAATTGGAGGCTCCCAAATACAAGAAAGTTGTCAAACAATCAAAGACAAGCTTGTAAGAAAGAAATACAAACCTAGGGTTTCCAATGAAACACTAGAGCATGGGGGCCCTCAAGTGAATGAGGGGGAAATGAAGATCTCTCTTGGTGAAGCTATAGATCAAGGCCTCCTCCTTCGATTCTCCAAAGATCAAAGACTTTGGATGGTTGGATGAAGAGATCTTGTTGATTTGGTGGCTCAAATGGACATGGTGTTCTTGAGGTGGACGAGCAGCTAGAACAAGGGGATAAGGTCCCCTATTTATAGCCCTTCTGTCAGCGAACCGTTTTTCTGACCGTTGGAGAAGAAGTAGACTGGAGACTCTGGTCACCACACCGGAGACTCCGGTCTACACCAGAGACTCCGGTCAACCTCCGGACCAGCCTCCGGACCCCTTGACAGAATGACCTGTAACAACCTCGGACCCTACGCTCTAAGTTCAAGCCTGGATGGACCAGAAGTGGTTAAAATAGTATAGTGGGGGCCTAGGGGACACCCACGTGTAGACCCATCGGCCGCCCTAACCACTTCCCGAACATCAGGACAAGAGCGAGCGGCGTAGGCAACAGGCGAAGAGATCAAATACATACACAAGTGAGTATGTATGCAAGCTACCTTACAACAGTTCTCAGAGCCATACCATCAAAAAGAAATAGAAATATTGCAACGCCATACGGCAAGATCCAAATATCCTAGATAGAATTAATAGTGTAGGATAGCTCCTCATACATCAATCAACATAGTATCAAGGGGAAGTGGGAAACAAGATCCGAGTACGGACAAGAAGCAAATCGGCATAAGATGCCACATAAATAAGCACATCTCGCTCCAGATCTCGCAGAACCCCATTCCCAGAATCTCTACACCGCGTGATCGTTGCCAACATCATCTGTCTCCTCCACCCAGTATCCATCTTGCGAATACACCTGTTCATCTGAATCAAACAATTTATCGTGTGAGATCCTAGGGGTACTCAGCAAGTCTTTATGCCTCTAAAGGGGACATATACCTGGGGTGACCCAATTGCAGCAAAAGATAATAACTAACATGCCTATAGATACTCGCTAACCATCCTCCTAACCAATGATAGACGGATGTCCGTTAATTAGAAACAATAGTTATAACAGTATAAAGTAACAGATCCATCCTCCTTCTCGCTTACCAACGAGAAAGTGGACGAACAACCCATGCGTTGGAAGATTTTATTAACCAGTCCATGAGTATTGCACTATTTACTAGTTAGGTATTTAGTCACATTAAAAGCGGTACTTTAGTTATACTTGTCTATGATCGAGAAACTGTGGTCCAAGTCGTCCATAACCGCGGACACGCCTTTCAGAAAGATTTACCCTGCAGGGGTACACAAATAGCAACACACACTCGATCAACCTCGGAAAAACCAACTCAAAACCCAACGAGGCATTCACGACAAAGCGATCACATGATTCAGAAATATTTCAGGGGGCCACCCTAATAAGCTACCCGCAACGAAGTCGGCCGGCTCCGAGACGGACCCAGGGTTTGCAACGACGGCTGTAAACAACTGGGAACCCGAAAATGTGACTGGGCTTGTCGATACCACGAAAACATGGCGCGATCCAAAACAGTACAGGTGCTCCACGCACAATCTTAATTAAAGCAGTAAAGCATGGCATAAGTACATGATAGTAATAAAACCCCAAACTATTTTGTGGCCCCAAGAAATAGAAATGAATCAAGCTCTGGCTCAGGGGGGCCCACGGCCTCCCGGATGTGGATAGTGCGAATAGTCAAGGAACAGGAATCAAGTACTCGGGGTCCTACGGGACACAAGTGAGCATGAAAAACCAAATAACAGATATTGCTCACCGGTGCCTCTTTCATTAGTTATCCCATTACTACTCAGGTTAAGTTGTTTAGGTACCTCGTGATCCATCAGACATTCACATACCCTACACATGCTGTTCTACGACTCGCGTGGCTCAAACAACTCCTATAGTAATGGCTCATGGGATGGAGGAACAAGCTTCGGTGGGGTTTAAAAGTAAAGGCTATGCAGTACTTGGGATTCAATTTAATGCAATCGCGACTCAATGATGCAAGAATAAGATAGAGGCAATAGGTACTATATGTCTGCAATAATGTGGTAGTGCTTTCCTAGCAGCTCAGTTGAAGCGAGAGACGGATCTGGGTAGTACTCCTGGGATTCCTGACATTTCCCCTGCTCGGCATCTATTCGAAGAAGAACCAAACAAACAAGGGCCAACATAAATAAAGTGCACAAGCATATGAATAAAATGCGACAAGCAAACAAGCATGCCATGATGAATGGTGCACAATTTACATGGCAATAATGTAGCATGGCATGGGTGAGGTGTGGGGGTACAAGAATAAAGCATTTTATTAGGTTTTAGTCATGTTTTGCTCCCATAACACTTGTTGTGCACTTAATATTTATATGATGCATGATGCAATTCAGAACATGGAATGCATAGTTAGAACGGGCTCGTCGCGCTGATCGATTTAGACATATTATTTGTCAAATTTGGAGTTGTGGATTTAAATTTATTAATTAATTAAGAAGAGGCATTTTTATTGCAATTTAATTATCTCGAAAATTTAAAGTGGTCAAACATTATTTTGAATGGAATATTTTAATTCCTCACATGTTTCTGATTCAAAAACATATATTATTTGTATTATTTGGAATTACAAATTAAAAGTTATTAAAAACAGAATTTAAATTCATATTTAAACATTTCTGAAATTGTTTTTATAAAACAGAAAAACACCGATACTTTTTATACCGGGGCAGAGCTAGCCACTGCAGCTGACAGGTGGGACCGAGCTGACTGGGCAGCAGGTGGGGCGCAGCGGGCTGGGCCGGCGTTTCCTCACCGCGGGGCTAGCTAGCCAGTGAGACTGACGGGCGGGGCCCACGCATGTGCGGACCCACACGCGGGCGCGCCAGCCAGGGCGTGCCACGCGGCAGATCCGAGGGAGCGCGGGTGGGAATAGCGGGAAGTCGAGGTACCTTTCCGTAAAACTGCTCAGGGGCTGACAGGTGGGCCACTTGGGACCGCGGGTTGAGGAAAAGAAAAGGGTGGGGGTTATTTGCAAAGTGCGCACGGGCAATGTTTTTCTTCCAGGGCTAACTGTCGAAACTGACAGCAGAACGCGCGCGGCGTAGAGGGGGATCGAACGCGCGATCTACCGCGCGCACACAGGCGGCGGTGACCACTGGGGCTGGCTGAGGTTGGTGTTAGGGAGCGGCTGTGCGGCTAGGTAAGTCTAGCGCGGCGCGCAGCAGACAGATGCACATGCTCGTGCATGCACGGAGAGCGTTCGGCATGTGGTCCGGCAAGGCCAGGAAACGACAGCGAGAGGGGAGGTGTCTGGGAGGTCCGGTGGCTCACCGTGGGGCGGTCGGTGGAGGTGGTTCGGTATGGGGAGCAGCCGATCGCCGGCGATGCAGACGGCCAGCGGCTAGGGTTTCGCGTCGGGCTTGGCGGGGTGCAGCGGTACGGGTGTCTCCTCCTCCTTGCTACGTGCACCGGGATGCTCCAGGGCCTGCGTGGTCTTCCTCGACAGCCCGATCTCCACACCCTCCTCCTTCGATCTAGAGGTGGCAGCCGGAGCCGAGGGGTGGCCGGTGATGGAGAAGAAGTGGCAGGGGAGGGGAGAAAGGAGGAAGCTCTAGCGCAGCTACCTGGGGAGATGGGGACGGTGCTGCGGCAGAGAGAAGGGTAGATAAAGTAGAGGGGGAGAGAGGGGGTGCCGTGGGGGAGGCTCGGTGGAAAGGTGCACCACCTTTTCCTCCCTCACGCTCACGTGCTTGCTAGGTTCGGCCTGGGGTGGTGTGCTGCAGCTGGGCAGGTAGGCACAGGTGGGGTCGGCTGGTCAGCAAGAGAGAGAGAGGGGAGGCTCAGTGTGGCATGGAGGCTCGGTCTAGGGTTAGGTTAGGGGGTGGTGGCTCGGCTAGCTAGAGAGAAGGGTGGTGGTGGTTAGGGATTTAGGGTTTTACATGATCCCACAAGGTCATGCATGAGGTAAGGAGATGGGGTGAGGGTGAGATTTTCGGGACACAAGGTGATGGCTAGAAGAGACTGAGAGAGAGATGGGTTTTTGAGATGAGCTAATAGGATCAAAGCATGGATACATACACAAGTGAGGGGTGATGAGGGGAGGCATGATAGATTAGGGTGAAGGGTTTTAGGTGAGAGGGAGAGATTTTGGGGGAGAAGGAAAGAGACATGTACACATGTATTATAAGCATGCCCTGATGCTTAACAAAACCAAGTGTAGATGCTACTAGGAGGGAAAGATTCCAAAACTATGAGCAAGCTTGAATTGATCTCCCAAAAGAATCAAACTCCACTTAAAACAAAGAAAACCCAAAGAAGGGAGATGGTGGGGCTCTTTCATGGCCCATGCATAGTCATTAAATGCCATGTTTATTCTTTTAAAAACAATAATAAAGTCCTATGGCATTTATTCACATGCATCCCACAATATGGAATTAAGGCCAAGCCAGAAGAAATAAGGTGGATGTTCCATGTGGAGTAGATGGCATATGCTCATATTTGAATATAATTTAGACATGCTAGTGTGTATGTTCCACTAGATGAATAATAGCCTCAAAAATATTCCAACATAAGCATACATTCAAAACAATCCATATGGAGGCTAGAAAAGGGTTCCACTCACATAGCATGCAAAGGTGGCCATGTGGCTCCACATATTAATAATGTGAAAACATCATGATGCATATATGGGAGCATGTGTAATAAGAAGTGGATCCATCCCAACTCACATGAGCTAGAGGTAAAACCAATTAAAATGCAAAGCTCACATGTAGTAGGGTGGTGGAATTATGGGGTGGTGACAAGGAAGGTGGTGGAGTTAATAAAAGATATGCCCCCAACTCAACTTGGGCATCAAGCATTTATCAAGAACCAAATACAATATATCAAAAGGCAAATACAATTAATAATGCATATGAGATAAGATCCAAAAGAAAAAGGGTTTGATATGATGCTCAAATGCAATGTGGCATGATAACATGAGCATGATATAATGATGATGCAACAATTATATGTAGGAAGTAGCATATATATAGACTAGGCTAGTAGCATTGCAATTGTTAGACAATTGGGATGCTACAACTCTCCCCCACTAAACAAGAATCTCGCCCCGAGATTCCTAGGAAAAGGAAAACAACACCACGAGAGGCGGGTGTTCGGAACGAAGGTGACCCTCACGTTCCCAAGTTGATGAACAACGGAATGGTGCGACCACTACACCTTGCAAACTGGCTAGACTTGTTGCGAGTCTTGCTTTTTGCTTGAGACACAAAGGGTTAGAAGAATTGAAGGATTGTCGTGAGACAAGAAGGATAGGATGAACGTAGCTCCGGTTTTCTCGAGAAACATGATAAAAGAATAGAACCACTTGTGAAAGAAATAGAAAGATGATGTATCACGAAGAAAGGAACGACACACCATTAAGATTAAAGATTTACAAATACAAGAGAAGATAAATCTTGTCTCGCCAGAAGAAAAGAGCTACTTTGGAGAAGTTATCGACCACTATGAAAATAGCACTGTACCTTCCCTCAGATTTGAGAAAGGAAGTTCAGAAACAATATTGTCTTCAAACAATAGAGTTCCTTGATATCAACGGAAAGATTTAGTTAGACGTTGTCGGATTAGATTCTTATTGCACCGGTAAGAACCAAGGATCACACAATTGATATGTGTGGATATATCTTCTAGACAAGGAGGTGATGCTCGATTATGGTGGAATCCCGAGAAGAAAAGAATATGGAGGATCTGGAGTTTATTGTAGAGATACTTATTGCTTTCTTTAGCCTTGAGGCTAACGCAATAGATTTGCGGCTGATGGCATCAACCATAATTGGCTTTACCACAGAAAAAGAATTGATGAAACAAAGAGAGAGATAGTTTCCTTTCATCTTGTTTAGGGATGTCGAGCATCGGTAGAATGACGAGGACAGAAAAGATTTTGCGTTTGTTCCCACCAGATAATTGAAGATTTTGCTCCATCTAGAATAGACAGACTACCAACAAGAGATTATTGATTACTTTCTTCGAGAGAGCACTCCGAAAAACAAGGACGGAAGTAAAGTATCGAGGAATAAAGGCCACTTCTAACTTCTGTGAAATGAGTGAAATTGCATTAATCCGCCCATCCAATGTACAAGAGCGAATGATAATAGTAGTGGTATGGTAGCTACTCCATCCTGCACTCAAAGCCTTACTCCATACATGAATAAGAAAATCATGTAACCCAACTCCCAAAGACAGACTGAAGATCTTGACAAAAATAACTCATGGAACTCCGTAAGAAAACAAAGATATGATGCAAATGATTCGCCGGATCCCAGATAGATAAGGATGATGATGTTGTCATTGTGTCAGAAGATCCAAACCACCGAAAAAATATGAAGAAAGATAACAGAGAACGGCTACAAGATTCAACAGATAAAGAAAAAAAATAGCACCAACTTGAGCAGAAGGATTACAAAAGATCTGAAAAGTCTTCGCGGCCTTCGGTGGATTGAGGATAGGAGATGGAACGAGAGGGTTTCAAAAGATTACTGGACGAGATAGAGGTGAAAAGAACTCCATGTTCTTCTTGAAATGATTGAGAGAGATTTAGCAGTCTTGAGGAAATCTTCAGCGGATTGACAATGATAACTCACCAACAAGGAAAGACTCCGGGTTTGATTGAAGGTGGAGGATGGAATTAACAATGGGCTTGCTGATTCCAGAATTGTAGCAATGTATTTAGCAGAAGGACATAGTCGAGATAGGTGACTTCGAAAAGTCAGGATTCACACTTTGAGAACTTTTCACACAGGCGGTGTTCACGAAGCTTGAGAGAAGAAAACACAGATGATCTTCCATGTTCTTCCATTGATATAGAATAGGCAAGCATATCATCAAGATATACCACCACGGATTAACAAGATATTCCAAGAATATCAAGTTCAAGAGGTAGGAGAAACGAACAAATGCTCGAAACACTTTCTGAGCCCAATGCTCTTTTGGAAAGATCAACATCAAGAGCATGGATTCGTGTTGAAGAAGATGTATTGGCAGACTACATTATCTGGTCCTTCGAAAGAAAAAGAGTTGCCGCCTGGTTCACATTGTCGATCGGATCACCGGTTACACAGATAAAGAGATCTTGGCTAAAGAAACTATCATAGCTCATACCTTAAGCAAAGCTATCCGAAATGAAAAAGGTGTGATTCTCCTGTATCAAAGAGAATCTTGCAGATATGGAGTTCAAAAGGATGTGAAGCATGATGAACAGATGATAGATCGCCGTAGTGCCTTGAGAAAACTCCAAATTGCCAAGGATACTTGAATATGCATAGATATGATCACGGTGTAACTCAAAATCATAAGAGATAACCACCACCATTTGGAGGATTGTGTCGATAGCATTGACCATACTCCACTCATGATAAGTGTCATATAGCTTTGTCAAGAACCAAATTACGATCACAAGCATCGGATCGACACATGTTATGTATTTAGCCCAGAAGAATTGATGATGAAGTAAAACTCCAGGATTAAGCGCCGGTGACAAAAGAATGAGTTAGCATGGACATGCCGATAAAAGGAAGATAGATAATGTTTCACACACGACTGAAGAGGAGTGTGGAAACACAGATGTACCAAAGAAAAAATTTCCGCATTTTTCGGTATTAAAATACCGATAGATGCACAAAACCTCTTAGCAAATAGAGATTAGCAACTCCACATTTTGTGAAAGCATGCTGGAAGGAAGAACACCCTTAATAAGATTGCGCCGGTTAACAAGGAGTCGGATAGATCACGTCAGTTTACAAAAGCCTGTCGGTATGGAATGTACCAACAGTTGATAACCAAAGGCAGATTGTGACAACAAGGTTGGATGCAACAGGTAGACAAGGAATTACACACACACGCACACACAACCTATGGTACTACGGAACCCCGAACACGCGAATCCTACTTTGAATTTTAGAAGAGGATTGAAAACATTACACTTCCTTACCAGAAAAGGGTGGGTGGGTGGGTAAGAAGAAAAATGGAAGCAGTCCAACTCTCACGTTTTGTTTTTCCCTAGTATACATAGCTACCAAAAATATTTGCTAGACTGACAACGACCATTTGGCTGAGACCCTGAAGGGCGGGATGGCTCTGATACCAATTGTAACAACTTCGGACCCTACGCTCTAAGTTCAAGCCTGGATGGACCAGAAGTGGTTAAAATAGTACAGCGGGGGCCCAGGGGCCACCCATGTGTAGACCCGTCGGCCGTCCTAACCACTTCCCGAACATCGGGACAAGAGCGAGCGGCATAGGCAACAGGCGAAGAGATCAAATACATACACAAGTGAGTATGTATGCAAGCTACCTTACAACAGTTCTCAGAGCCATACCATCTAAAAGAAATAGAAATATTGCAACGCCATATGGAAAGATCCAAATATCCTAGATAGAATTAATAGTGTAGGATAGCTCCTCATACATCAATCAACAGAGTATCAAGCGGAAGCGGGAAACAAGATCCGAGTACGGACAAGAAGAAAATCGGCATAAGATGCCACATAAATAAGCACATCCTGCCCACAGATCTCGCGGATCCCTATTCCTAGAATCTCTACACCACATGATCGTTGCCAACATCATCTGTCTCCTCCACCCAGTATCCATCTTGCGAATACACCTGTTCATCTGAATCAAACAATTTATCGTGTGAGACCCTAGGGGTACTCAGCAAGTCTTTATGCCTCTAAAGGGGACATATACCTGGGGTGACGGAATTGCAGCATAAGATAATAACTAACAAGCCTATAGATACTCGCTAACCATCCGCCTAACCAATGATAGACGGATGTCCGTTAATTAGAAACAACAGTTATAACAGTATAAAGTAACAGATCCATCCTCCTTCTCACTTACCAACGAGAAAGTGGACGAACAACCTATCCGTTGGCAGATTTTATTAACCATTCCATGAGTATTGCACTATTTACTAGTCAGGTATTTAGTCACATTAAAAGCGGTACTTTAGTTATACTTGTCTATGATCGAGAAACTGTGCTCCAAGTTGTCCATAACAGCGGACACGGCTTTCAGAAAGATTTACCCAGCAGGGGTGCACAAATTGCAACAAACACTCGATCAACCTCAGAAAAACCAACTCAAAACCCAACGAGGCATTCACGACAAAGCGATCACAGGATTCAGAAATATTTCAGGGGGCCACCCCAATAAGCTACCCGCAACGAAGTCGGCCGGCTCCGAGACGGACCTAGGGTTTGCAACGACGGCTGTAAACGACTGGGAACCCGAAAATGTGACTGGGCTTGTCGATACCACGAAAATGTGGCGCGATCCAAAACAGTACAGGTGCTCCACGCACAATCTTAATTAAAGAAGTAAAGCATGGCATAAGTACAGGATAGTAATAAAACCCCAAACTAGTTTGTGGCCCCAAGAAATAGAAATGAATCAAGCTCTGGCTCAGGGGGGTCCAGGGCCTCCCGGATGTGGATAGTGCAAATAGTCAAGGAACAGGAATCAAGTACTCGGGGTCCTACGGGAAACAAGTGAGCATGAAAAACCAAATAACAGATATTGCTCACCGGTGCCTCTTTCATTAGTTATCCCATTACTACCCAGGTTAAGTTGTTTAGGTACCTTGTTATCCATCAGACACTCACATACCCTACACATGCTGTTATACGACTAGCGTGGCTCAAACAACTCCTATAGTAATGGCTCATGGGATGGAGGAACAAGCTTCGGTGGGGTTTAAAAGTAAAGGCTATGCAGTACTTGGGATTCAATTTAATGCAATCGCGACTCAATGATGCAAGAATAAGATAGAGGCAATAGGTACTATATGTATGCAAGCATGTGGTAGTGCTTGCCTGGCAGCTCAGTTGGAGCGAGAGACGGATCTGGGTAGTACTCTTGGGATTCCTGACATTTCCCCTGCTCGACGTCTATTCGAAGAAGAACCAAACAAACAAGGGCCAACATAAATAAAGTGCACAAGCATATGAATAAAATGCGATAAGTAAACAAGCATGCCATGATGAATGGTGCACAATTTACATGGCAATAATGTAGCATGGCATGGGTGAGGTGTGGGGTACAAGAATAAAACATTTTCTTAGGTTTTAGTCATGTTTTGCTCCCATAACACTTGCTGTCCACTTAATATTTATATGATGCATGGTGCAATTCAGAACATGGAATGCATAGTAAGAACGGGCTCGTCGCGCTGATCGATTTAGACATATTATTTGTCAAATTTGGAGTTGTGGATTTAAAGTTGTTAATTAATTAAGAAGAGGCATTTTTATTGCAATTTAATTATCTCGAAAATTTAAAGTGGTCAAACATTATTTTGAATGGCATATTTGAATTCCTCACATTTTTCTAAATCAAAAACATATATTATTTGTATTATTTGGAATTACAAATTAAAAGTTATTAAAAACAGAATTTAAATTCATATTTAAACATTTCTGAAATTGTTTTTATAAAACAGAAAAACACCGATACTTTTTATACCGGGGCAGAGCTAGCCACTGCAGCTAACAGGTGGGACCGAGCTGATTGGGCAGCAGGTGGGGCGCAGCGGGCTGGGCCGGCGTTTCCTCACCGCGGGGCTAGCTAGCCGGTGAGACTAACTGGCGGGGCCCATGCATGTGCGGACCCACACGCGGGCGCGCCAGCCGGGGCGTGCCACGCGGTAGATCCGAGGGAGCGCAGGTGGGAACAGCGGGAAGTCAAGGTACCTTTCTGTAAAACTACTCAGGGCTGACAGGTGGGCCACTTGGGACCGCGAGTTGAGGAAAACAAAAGGGTGGGGGTTATTTGCAAAGTGCGCACAGGCACTGTTTTTCTTCCAGGGCTAATTGTCGAACGCGCGATCTACCTGCGGCTAGGGTTTCGCGTTGGGCTCGACGGGGTGCAGCGGTACGGGCGTCTCCTCCTCCTCGCTACATGCACCGGGACGGTCTAGGGCCTGCGTGGTCTTCCTCGACAGCCCGATCTCCACGCCCTCCTCCTTCGATCTAGAGGTGGCAGCCGGAGCCGAGGGGTGGCCGGTGATGGAGAAGAAGTGGCAGGGGAGGGGAGAAAGGAGGAAGCTGCGGCGCAGCTGCCTGGGGAGATGGGGACGGTGCTGCGGCAGAGAGAAGGGTAGATAAAGTAGAGGGGGAGAGAGGGGTGCCATGGGGGAGACTCGGTGGAAAGGTGCACCACCTTTTCCTCCCTCACGCTCACATGCTTGCTAGGTTCGGCCTGGGGGTGGTGTGCTGCAGCTGGGCAAGTAGGCACGGGTGGGGCCAGCTGGTCAGCAAGAGAGAGAGAGGGGAGGCTCGGTCTAGGGTTAGGTTAGGGGGTGGTGGCTCGACTAGCTAGAGAGAAGGGTGGTGGGTGGTTAGGGATTTAGAGTTTTACATGATCCCACAAGGTCATGCATGAGGTAAGGAGATGGGGTGAGGGTGAGATTTTGGGGACACAAGGTGATGGCTAGAAGAGAGTGAGAGAGAGATGGGTTTTTGAGATGAGCTAACAAGACCAAAGCATGTATACATACACAAGTGAGGGGTGATGAGGGGAGGCATGATAGATTAGGGTGAAGGGTTTTAGGTGAGAGGGAGAGATTTTGGGGGAGAAGGAAAGAGACATGTACACATGTATTATAAGCATGCCCTGATGCTTAACAAAACCAAGTGTAGATGCCACTAGGAGAGAAAGATTCCAAAACTATGAGCAAGCTTGAATTGATCTCCCAAAAGAATCAAACTCCACTTAAAACAAAGAAAACCCAAAGAAGGGAGATGGTGGGGCTCTTGCATGGCCCATGCATAGTCATTAAATGCCATGTTTATTCTTGTAAAAACAATAATAAAGTCCTATGGCATTTATTCACATGCATCCCACAATATGGAATTAAGGCCAAGCCAGAAGAAATAAGGTGGATGTTCTATGTGGAGTAGATGGCAGATGCTCATATTTTAATATAATTTAGACATGCTAGTGTGTATGTTCCACTAGATGAATAATAGCCTCAAAAATATTCCAACATAAGCATACATTCAAAACAATCCATATGGAGGCTAGAAAAGGGTTCCACTCACATAGCATGCAAAGGTGGCCATGTGGCTCCACATATTAATAATGTGAAAACATCATGATGCATATATGGGAGCATGTGTAATTAGAAGTGGATCCATCCCAACTCACATGAGCTAGAGGTAAAACCAATTAAAATGCAAAGCTCACATGTAGTAGGGTGGTGGAATTATGGGGTGGTGACAAGGAAGGTGGTGGAGTTAATAAAAGATATGCCCCCAACTCAACTTGGGCATCAAGCATTTATCAAGAACCAAATACAATATATCAAAAGGCAAATACAATTAATAATGCATATGAGATAAGATCCAAAAGAAAAAGGGTTTGATATGATGCTCAAATGCAATGTGGCATGATGACATGAGCATGATATAATGATGATGCAACAATTATATGTAGGAAGTAGCATAATATAGACTAGGCTAGTAGCATTGCAATTGTTAGACAATTGGGATGCTACATGACCCAACGCACTTGGGAGCCAAGTGGACCGGAGACTCCGGTCCCTCTACACCGGAGACTCCGGCCTGAGATAGGGACCGGAGACTCCGGACCAACCTCCGGACCACCTCTCTGGCCGACCCAGGCAAGAAAATAGAGGCCACTCCTGAGACTCCTGGGGAAACTCCAGACCACACCGGAGACTCCGGTCTGTGTAAACCGGAGACTCCGGTCTGGAATCCCCAAGATACAAGAACAAATGCAGGGAATGATCCACAAGCCAATGGTCCTTTTTCCTTTATATAATATCACCCTGTAGACAATAGCAAACTATAAAAAGGGTCTACTAGTTGTTAACGAACACCAAAAGTTCGCAATTACTTGTGACGGAGTATGGACATGCTCCCCCTGTCTATGTGCACAAAGATAAACAAGTAAAGCAGGAAAGGTAGGTAGAACATGGATAAAACACATAGTTCTCACATGAGTTACAATAAAGTTGGAGCACCCACAGAGTCAGCAAACAGTGTCCCATAATAACATAAGGCAAATAGAGACGAGAAGGCAAATACGAATCAAGTAGCCCAAACCCATGAAAATCCCGATGACGATGTCTTCTCCCTCTTTGGCATCGAAACACCGAAAAAGGGAAAAGACCTAAGCTAGCGTCCCAACGGATCAGTCGTCCTCGTCATCATCCTCCTCGTCCTCCTCATCCATATCCTGATCCTCCTCATCATCATCATAGTCCTCATCACCATCTAGAGCTGCAGGCCCTTTGCCGTGAGGGCGAGAAGAGGATGTACCTTGATACCCAAACCCAGATGTGACATCAGAGAAGGTCTTCCAATCCACCAAGTTGTCCTGATGGGAATTCCATGCCCCAAACGAAAGAGTGTGATCTGACTCGGTGGAAGGGTGAGCGCCATGCTCATCAGTGTACTCATCCTCACCTTCCTCATCATACGCTTCACCCTGAGCCTTGATCTCCTTGAGTAGTTTTTCGATGCGGTGGTTTCTCTTGTAGGGATCATGTTGTTGCTTGCGGATGTCCACATTCATGCAACACAAGGTCCTCTCCCAGAATGAGGCCTTCTTGACCCTCTCATGGACATAGTCACGTGTCATGGGTGGAAGAGGTGCATTGGAAGCATTCTTCCTCCGAGCCCTAGGAGGAGAGGGGGCCCTCTCAGTCTCTGAAATCTCCTCCTCCTCATGTGCATGGGAGTGTCTAGGAGGAGCTCTCATAGCCCCTTTATGCTGTAGAGATACGAGAGTGTGATCGGTAAGGTTGGGAGGCATAGCAAGCGGTGAGCCATGTTGCTGAGTGTTGATGAGTCTCATGACCAGGGGTGCATATGGAGGGGCCTTCTTGTAAAAGATGGCATGATACATATCCTCAAATATGTAATCCATCACATCAATAGGATCAACATCAACATAGGGGCCAGCCATATAAGTCTTGTGGGTGTGATACAGTAAGTTGACCAAACCACATCTGATGGCATCATCATTCCCAGGACTAGGGGAAATGGTCTGGCGGAAGATCCTCAACATCAGATTGTAGAGAGGCTTGAGTCCCTTGGACCCTCCCACAACCCCCTCACTACCATATAAAGGGGCAAGCTTGTTCTTGTTCACCCCAAGAGCTGCTGAGTGCATGTGAACTCCAACATGAGTATATACCCCCTAAAAATTCTCGCAGATGGCCTCAGCAAAGTCATAGAAAGTGGCAGAACAGCGGTGGTTGCCAGTCATCCAAGTCATAGTCCTGGCTTGGTCAGTCCCAAACACAACTGTGGCGTAGAACTGCTGCACAAGGGTGATGTTGTAGTCTTCACAGATCTCCATCAAGTTGAACAGCCCCACCTTCTCACTAATCCATAGAGCATCAGAGAAGTAGGGGCTCTTCCTCATCCGCTCAACACTCAAGTACTTCTGGGGACATACAGGAGATCTCTTGAGCACACTATAAATGTCTTTCATGAAGACAACTTGATCCTTCCTCCAATAACAGGGGTCATCACTAGTGCGAGGCAATTCATAGAAGTTGGTCTTCCGCAGCTCAGGGTACTCCTGCTTAGACATGCGAGCCAAAGACTGAATGTTATCATATTTTGCCCTCTTGGCACGTTTCTCTTCCTCAGCCCTTTCCTGCTCCCGCCGCATAAAGGCTGCATCACGGGCTTGCTGTCTGTGGTTGGATGGGGGCACAATGTACTGACCCTCAGACTCATCATAGCGAGGATCCCCTCTCTTCATCTTGGCCTTGGTGCGAGGAGGACGACGAGAGCCAGAGCCTGTGAAAAGCAGCGAGGGAGATAGCATGGAGGTAAGTATATATGTCCCATGGAGGCAGCACAGGATCCTTGAGACCTTGCACAATATGTTAGATACAAACCACACCAGAGTCTCCGTGGTCCACACTGGAGTCTCCGGCTCAGGCCGGATTCTCCGGTCCAAGGGACCGGAGTCTCCGGACAACGGGCCAGAGTCTCCGGTCAGGAGACTCGGGGAAAGATCATGGAGGCTCAAATGGGGTTGAATCCAACAGATCGGGCAGTGTAACAATGATAAAGTACTCAGGTGCACGCAAACAAGGAATTCCTGTGGTCAAAACTAGTACCAATACTCAAAAAAAAGGTAAGGGAAGAATCCTAGATGAAGAAGAGGAGGAGAGGCACCAGATCCGTCCATGGAAAGGATTCCACCGGTGGGAATTACCCAATGGTGGAAAGGAGATGATTGGCCGGCGGCACGGCGGATCTCTGGGGCTTCTTGACCTCCGGGGAGAAGATTTGGAAGAGGAGGCGACGGGGGCAGAGAGGGGAGGACAGGGGTGGATGAATGAAGCTGCTGTTTCAGTTCACCCCGTCCTCCCTTTAAGTGGACAGAACCCGTCCAGACCAGAGACTCCGGTCCTCCTCGACCAAACACTTCCAAGGTGTGTGTATGGGGACATATATTAGATAGAGAGAGTTTTCAAGACTAAGAGAGGGCTTGGGTTAAGATGACATACTATGAAAAATCAAGAAAACCATGGAAATCTCTTCAAATGTTCATCAAAGCGCCAACTAAATCCGAGATAAGAACCAACTCTTCGAATGAGGGGAGGGTGGTGGCTGAAGCCACCATGTAGGAGTTTGTGGCATGACACCGCGAAGAATTATCCTTGGGTTCATAGCCACTACTCATCAATGATGCTCACATATCACTAAAGGATACTAAGATAATTGAATTTCTTAATGTTGGCATTATGGGGGAGGGATAGTCCAATGAATTAGGACCGCACTCTCCCTATCTCCATGCCTACACCTATACCAAATATGTGTCAAGACATAGGTGAGTATGCAAGGTAATCAAGTCAAGCTCCTAGAATCCATGATATTTAGTTCATTCCTCAAATAACAAAACCTTGCTTCATCAAGTAGCTTTGTGAAAATATCGGCAAGTTGGTCTTTGGTTGACACATATGAAAGCTCAATATCACCTCGGGCAACATGATCTCTAATGAAGTGATGACGAATCTCAATATGCTTTGTTCTTGTATGGTCCACGGGGTTATATGCAATCTTCATAGCACTTTCATTGTCACATAGAAGAGGCACTTTGTCACAATGGACACCGTATTCCTTTAAAGTTTGCCTCATCCATAGCAATTGTGTACAAGCACTAGCAGCTGCCACATACTCGGCTTCGGCGATGGAAAGAGATATACAATTTTGCTTCTTAGAAGACCAACATACCAAGGACCTCCCGAGGAATTGGCAAGCCCCGGAGGTTGATTTTCTATCATCCTTGTCACCAGCCCAATCCGAATCCGTGTACCCACAAAGAGAGAAAGTTTAGCCCCTAGGATACCAAATACCATAGTTTGGGGTATGAACCAAATATCGAAAGATTCTCTTGACTGCCATCAAATGGCTTTCTATAGGAGCCGCTTGATATCTTGCACACACTCCTACACTCAACACAATATCGGGTCTAGATGCACAAAGGTAAAGCAAAGAGCCAATCATGGACCGGTATACCTTTTGGTCCACATCTTTACCATTTGGGTTTAGTTCAAGATGAGTCTTTGTTGCCATGGGAGTGGGAGCTCCATTGAGATCTTTCATGTTAAATCTTTTGAGCATATATTGAGTATACTTGGCTTGGTTGAAGAATGTACCACCTCTCACTTGCTTGATGTCAAAACCAAGGAATAATCTCAATTCTCCCATCATAGACATCCTGAACCTGTTAGTCATTATCTTAGAGAATTCATCATTAAAAGCTTTGTTAGAAGAGCCAACAATAATGGCATCTACATAAATTTGGCACATAGAAAGTTCCCCATTGACCCTCTTGGTAAAAAGAGTGGGATCGATTTTCCCAACCTTAAACCCACGATCTAACAACAACTCTCTAAGGTGCTCATACCACGTGCGTGGGGCTTGCTTGAGCCCATAGAGAGCCTTATCAAGTTTGTAGACATGGTTTGGAAAGTTGGGATCCTAAAATCCCGAGGGTTGTTTCACATATACCAACTCATGCAATGGACCATTGAGAAATGCACTTTCTACATCCATTTGTTGTAATTTAAATTTATGATTTGCCGCATAAGCAAGAAGGATACGGGTGGACTCAAGGCGGGCCATGGGAGCATAATTATCTCCATAATCAATGCCTTCAATTTGAGAGAACCCTTGTGCAACCAATCTTGCCTTGTTCCTTATCACAATTCCATGCTCATCTTGCTTGTTCTTGAAAATCCACTTGGTGCCTATAACATTGCGGCAATATTTTGGCTTTTCCACTAACTTCCATACTTTGTTTCTCTCAAAGTTGTTGAGCTCTTTGTGCATTGCATCCAACCAATCTGAATCTTCAAGAGCTTCCCATACTTTCTTTGGTTCCACCATGGAAATGTGTGCTTGGTGCTCACCAAAGTTCTTCAATTGAGCTCGAGTAGATATCCCTCTTCTTAGATCTCCAACCACATTCTCAAGAGTGTGGTCTCTTAATTCCAATATTCTATTCATTCTAGCTTGGCGACGAGTTTTGATCTCCTTGTTGTTTCTTGGTGGGATCACTTCATCATTTTGGTCCTCGTCTTGACCATTAACTTGACCTTGATCATCATTGGAAGCATTCTCTTCTATAGGAGGAGAGGATTGACCTTGGTCTTGATCAGTCCCACAACTGGCCAGGTATTTAGTAGTACTTATGGCAGTTTGTATAGATCTTGCTTGTGTAATGGCCTTAGCACCACTAGACATCCTGGCAAACAGAGACTCAAACACCTCTTGGCTGGAGGCATCTTCTTGATCAGTAGGTTGAGGGTCCACAACTTGTCTTTGGCATGGGTTGTTGTCCACCTCGACAGTAGCTTGTTGAAGTTGTGAAGATGAGGGCTCCACGTGAGTAGAGCATAGTTCTTCTCGATCCACCATAAGTGGTTCCTCAACAGGGCGGATGAAACCCGCACCCATTCTTCCTATGGCATCCTGAGGCATTTCATCATCTACATCACAAACATCAACACGCCCCGCTTGGGGACCATCATATTCTTCAAACACCACACTACAAGATTCTATGACAATTCCTGAGAGTTTGTCATAGATTCTATAAGTGTGGGATTCGAGACCATAACCAACAAAAATACCCTCTAATTCTTTGGAATCAAACTTGGATAAACGAATGCCCTTAATGCGATAGAAGCACCTACCACCGAATACTCAGAAGTAAGAGACATTAGGCTTGTTACCAGTAAGGATCTCATATGGAGACTTGATCAATTCTTTGCAGAGGCAGAGACGGTTTGATGCATGGCATGCGGTGGAGATAGCTTCAGCCCAAAAATTGTATGGAGATTTGAATTCCGCCAACATAGTCCTAGCCATATCAATGAGAGTCTGATTCTTCCTCTCAGCTACACCATTTTGTTGAGGGGTATATGCAGCGAAAATATTGATGTTTTATTCCCTCATCACTAAGAAATCCATTTAATGTGTAGTTCTTGAACTTGGTACCATTGTCACTTCTTATTGTTAATACTGGGACATTGTGTTGACGTTGAGCCATGTAGATGAAGTCAATGAAGTTCTCTTGGGTCTCACTTTTTAACTTGAAGAAATATACCCAAGTGTATCTTGAGTAGTCATCAACAATCACCAAACAATATTTCTTCCCACCAAGACTTGCATGAGACAGAGGACCAAAGAGATCCACATGAAGAAGCTCCAAGATCCTCTTGGACTTGATGTAGTTCTTTGGCTTGTGGGGAGAATCATGCATCTTTCCTTCAACACATGCCCTGCAAACACGATCTTTGGCAAAGCAAACATTTTCTTTTAGTCCAACAATATGACCATCCTTGTGGAGGCTTTGCAAAGTTCTCATGTTGACATGGGCTAGACGGCGGTGCCATAGCCAACCCACATCAGCCTTTCCAAATAGGCACATCGGACTTGTAGTGATTTTTCCCGAGAAGTCCACCACATACAAGTCATCCTCGACGTACCCAACGAAAGCAACCTTTAGAGTCTTGCTCCACAAGAGGATCACAATATCAACATCAATGAAGACAGCAAAACCCATCTTTCCTAGAGCACGGACTGAAAGTAAATTATAGCCAAGGGTCTCAACAAGCATGACGTCCACGAGAGTGATATCGTGTGCAACCACAACTTTGCCGAAACCCATTACCTTAGACTTTGATTTGTCGGCATATGTCATAGATATTTGATCAACATTTGATCTCAACTGCTTGACACTCGAAGCGCTTCCGGACATATGACTTGTGCATCCACTATCGAGCACCCATTTTTACCCTCCGGAAGCATAGGTCTACAAAAGATCAAACTAGTTTTTAGGTACCCATTTCTCAATGGGTCCTCTTTTGTTAGCAACAAGGGTCTTGGGAACCCAAATCGACCATGCAATATAACCATCAAATGGGCCAACATATTGTGCATACACATCACCATAATAATCACGCATTAAGACATAGTGAGGGTTAGCACTACCCGCAAAATCATCATGAGACATAGTTTTGCCACTTGTGGTCTTACTTCCCACAATGACCTTGTTCTTTTCTTGAGCGGGCTTGGCCTTCTTCTTGTTGTTATTCTTTTTCTTCTTGGCTTTAGAGACAAAGCCTAAGCCCCTTTTTTCAACATTTGACCTTTGCTTGTTTAAGAGGTCATCAATAGACTTGTTTCCTTTGGGAAAGGAGGTCTTAGCTAGCTCCCCCTTCAACCTAGCATGTTCTTCAAGAGTATTTGTACAACTAGAAGGAATGAATGTACTAGGTGAGGTAGTATTGATCAATTGAGTTTGAAGCTTTTCATGAGACTTTGTGAGGGACAAGAGTTCACTTTCCAAGGCCTTGTGGGCCTTGTCAAGTGTCCTAAAGTCCTCAGCAAGTTTTTCATGAACAACATCAAACTCAATCTTATCCTTTTTAACCTTTTTGTATTTAGCAATAGCATGATCACGTTCCTTGATGAGTTTATTAATAATGAGGTCATTAGCTTCATCAAGGCCCTCTAGTTTAGTTTCAAGAGATATTCTAGTTTCTTGTTCTTCTTCTAGAGCATTATTAAGAGCTTCTACCTCAATCATGTGCTCTCTTCCTAATTGGCATCTCTCATCTAGAAGTTCTTGTGTGTGTGACAGTTGATTTAGGAGGTCCACAACATGTTTCTTGTGTTCCCCTTGCAAGTTATTCATGAACACATCAAAAGCAACTAATTCCTTTTTGACCTCAAGAGATAACTCATCATCAAAATCATCATTGATTAAGGAAGTGGAGTGTGATGATGATAATACCTCCGTTCCTCTTTCCATAAGGCAAGTGACGTTCTTGTTGGAGATATTCTCATTTGGAGAGTCGAAGAGTGAGAATGAAGGAGTAGAGGTAGTGGTACGAGCCGCCACACCACTTGGTGTATCCTCTTCTTCCTCTTCATCATCATCATCGGAGGAGTACTCTTCATGTGTGATCAAGACAATTTCTCCCAGTTTCTTGTTAGTTGGGTTTCTTGTAGGGAGCTTTGTAGGTCTTCTTCAACACAAGTTTACCCCCATGATCTTCTATTTTCTCATAGGGACAAGCTGCAACGAAGTGATAGCGGTCACCACAATTGAAACAAGTTATGAACTTGGACCCATTGTCTCTTCTCCCATTGGGGTTGCTTCTTCGTTGCATTTCCATCTTGGCCTTGGCGGGATCTTTCCAAAAGTTTCTTGCATAGAAGGCCATGTATTCACCATGAGCATTCTTGACATCATCAGAGTGGCTCATTGAAGTTCCCTCATCACTTCCTTCATCTTCATCATACTCCACAACCTTGGCCTTCAAGGCAAGATTGGCACCACTACTCATTCCAATGGCACGAGCACGGGCGTATTTGGCATTCTTGGCGGCAACCTTGAAGGCTGCCATCTCTTGCATCACTTCATTGGAGGTCATGAGATGGTAGTTGTGTATTCCTTGGAGACTCTTCAAGTCAGTAGGCTCGAAGGGCATGAGAGCACTCACATACTTCCTTTTGATCCAAGCGTCATCAATGTGAGAGGCGCCAACATTCCTGAAAGCTGTGGCTGTGGATTTGAGTCTTTGATACATGTCTTCATGATCCTCACCATCCTTCATGAATAAACCTTTGGCCTCATTTCTTAAGGCATCATATCTATTTCTCCTCATACTCTCATTGCCAACAAACAAGTCAATGAGAGCATCCCAAGCTTCCTTGGCGGTGTTGTAGTGCTCAATTGGGGAAAATCCTTTAGCCCCACCCCAAGTTGGATCATGTGCAAGGCAGTGCATTGAGTTGGCTATTGACCACTTCTCTTCTTCTCAAGTTGGTTGGATCCTCAATTTTGAGTCCTTCTTCAATAATATTCCACAAATCAATGCAAGAGCTGCGCACATGAGATTTCATTAACACTTTCCATTGAGCAAAAGTATGTGCAGCTATCTTAGGTGGGTCTCCTCTATTGTTTATATGTGGATGAGGGATAGGAGGGTCGGGAGAGCACAATCCGGGAACCGTATGGAACTCTCCCTTCCCATCACCCTTTTTGGTGGCGGAGTTAGTGGAATTATGTTCATCCCCTACCACTTCCTCCAAAGGCTTTGCCGGAGCATTAGCCTTTGGGTTTGGTGGTGTTTCCACTGGAGAGGGAGGAGGTGAGGTTTGCTTATCCTTAACAAGTTTCTCAACGAGTTGACGCAACTGTAGGATTTCGTTGCCCAAGGTAGAGCTCAAGCTTGTTTCCAAATTCTTGAGATCTACCATGGTCACCGAATGGCTAGCCTCACATTCTCCCTCCTCTGGGTTGCCCATAATCTCTTAGGCGGTTAAGCCCTAATAAAGAGCCGAGGCTCTGATACCAATTGAAAGGATCGTATGGGCACCTAGAAGGGGGGTGAATAGGTGCTACTTCAAATTTTACTCTTTTTCAAATTAGGGTTTGAGAAGAAAGGTAAATTCTCTAGATTATGCAACTAAGGTGAATTTACCTATATGACAAACCTGCACAAGCTAAACAATAATTAGATAAGTAAAGTGCGGTAAAGGATAGAAGTAACCAAAGTGGAGCACACGGAGACACAAGGATTTGTTTCTCGTAGTTCCTTCCTTTTGAGGGGAAGTACATCTACGTTTGGAGAGGGGGTGGTTTGAAACCACCAACGCCACGAGAGGCCTCCCTTGTTCTCCGATGAACCTCACCCCAACGGGTTCGATTCACCTCTTCCACTATACGACAACCTTTGAGGTGGAAGCCGGCACCTTTACAACGAGTTCGGGGCACACATCCACAACTTAATTGGAGGCTCCCAAATACAAGCAAGCTGTCAAACAATCAAAGACAACCTTGTATGAACCAAATCAAAACCTAGGGTTTCCAATGAAATGCTAGAGCATGGGGGCCCTCAATTAATGAGGGGGAAATGAAGATCTCTCTTGGTGAAGCTGTAGATCAAGGCCTCCTCCTTCGATTCTCCAAAGATCGAAGACTTTGGATGGTTGGATGAAGAGATCTTGTTGATTTGGTGACTCAAATGGAGATGGTGTTCTTGAGGTGGACGAGCAGCTAGAACAAGGGGATAAGGTTCCCTATTTATAGCCCTTCTGTCAGCGAACCGTTTTTTTGACCATTTGAAAAGAAGCAGACCGGAGACTCCGGTCACCACACCGGAGACTCCGGTCAACCTCCGGACCAGCCTCCAGACCCCTTGACAGAATGACCCAGCGCACTTGGGAGCCAAGTGGACCGGAGACTCCGGTCCCTCTACACCAGAGACTCTAGCCTGAGATAGGGACCGGAGACTCCGGACCAACCTCCGGACCACCTCTCTGGCTGACCCAGGCAAGAAAACAGAGGCCACTCCGGAGACTCCTGGGGAAACTCTGGACCACAACAGAGACTCTGGTATGTGTAGACCGGAGACTCCGGTCTAGAATCCCCAAGATACAAGAACAAATGCAGGGAATGATCCGCGGGCCAATGGTCCTTTTTCCTTTGTATAATATCACCCTGTAGACAATAGTAAACTGTAAAAAGGGTCTACTAGTTGTTAACGAACACCAAAAGTGATTATCACAGTAAATGACATTTCAATAACCTCAACGACCAAGGACCATCAGTATGAACAACATGAATATATAGTTCCACAATCGAATCACATATCCAATGATACATATTAGTAGTTCATACATGGACAATAACTTTATGAATACATTGGGAATAACATCATACATGATTGCCTCTAGGGCATATTCCCAACAATAAAAAAGGGAAAATTGCATCGAAGTCCATACGTTTAGCACAAAGGACCCTAAAACCAAGCAAGGAAAACAGTCGGGTACGGCTCCTTCTCGAGAGAGCAGCTCATCAAGCCATACTCTTGATACACCGTAGGCCAATACACATTGTGAAGAAGCCAGAGCATTTTTTTGTATTCAAAGGTGTCAAAACACATGTTTCTCATTTTTTCTTAGCATTGTATAGTGTACGAATAACTTTGAATATAGACTGCTGGATCAAGACGCGAATCCTAACATTGTCAGACGTTGGATCTTCATTTCCATTTTAGCATCGAGCATATAATATTGATAATCTTTCTTTTCTTATCTTACCACAATTATATATAGTGTGCGGACAAAAGTATGAAAATTAATTTATGCAAATTTGGTAAAATTATATGTCTGTATTTTTTAATGAATATATGCATGGATTTGAACTATTAATGACTGACAAAATGTTTTTATTGTCTAGTGTCTAAAAAATTAAACATAGTTGAAAACTAGGGCGTAAGTGTGAGATGTTTTATTTTCTACGTTGCTTTGGATCACTTTTGTCCATCAAATGAATATTGGATGGTAGATATAGGGGGCATGTTGATCTAAGTCCCCCTAGAAGTGGGAACGTGGAGTAGTAGTTGAACATTTTGAGAAAACACTTAAAATCCAAAATATAAACATTAGCAGCAAAGACTGTTTACAGCCAAAATACACCCTTCCTAGTGCCAAAAGAGACCCTGCCTCCGACTACTACTACATTAACTAGTAAACGAGTGGTACTTATCTACAACTAAATTAACTAGTAATACATCATTACCATCGCATTAGGATCACTTAGGCGAAGATTAGATCAATTCATCCTGTCAATGCAAACATAGAAAGACAACACCTTGATCATCTAGTACTGTCCATCAGCCGCGGTAATGTACCACGGCGGCACTGTGAGGAACGTCAGATCTTTGAGGCCAACACTGTCGGGCGACGCGTAGCTCGTCGACTCGATGACCCCATTAAGGGTGTCCGTCGAGAAGTCCATTGGCGACTGCGGGCCAGTTGCGCATAGCTTCACCCTGTACCGGGGCCACGGGCACGAGGGCGCCCTGACGCACACCGAGGAAACAGCGACAGCCTGGTGATACATTGCAAATGTATCTATAATTTTTGATGTTCCATGCTTGGTTTTATCCACTTTCTTGTGTTTTGTCCATACTTTGGAAGTACTTTTCATATGATTTCTTGGACTAACCTATTAACAAGACCCACAGTGCCAGATGCCTGTTTTCTGCTATTTTTGGTTCCAGGAAAGTCAGAAAATGAATATTCTCGGAATTGGACGGGACGAAAGCCAAAGTGCCTATTTTTTCCGGAAGTCATCAGATGCCAGAATACGAGACGGAGAAGGGCTGGGGGACGGCCACACCACCTGGCCGCGCGGCCAGGCCTAGCCCGCGCCAGGGGGTGGTCTGGCTGACCCCAGCATCCCCTCGGCCTCACCTTCTGCCTATAAGATGCCCTCGGGACGAAAACCCTAAGGACCTGATCAAAAATCCACGAAAGAGTCTATAGCCACCGTCATCTCCATCCCTAGATCGGGAGGGGTCTGAAGCTCTTCCTGGCACCCTGCCGGAGAGGGGAATTCACCCTGGAGGCCTTCTTCATCACCATGCAAGCCTCCGGTGTGATGCGTGAGTAGTTCATCCTTGGACTACGGGTCCATGTAGTAGCTAGATGGCTGGTTCTCCTCCTTTGTTCTTTCATGTCTAGATCTTGTGAGCTCCGTTCATGATCAAGATCATCTATTTGTAATTCTGCATGTTGTGTTTGCGGGGATCCGATGGATATTGAGATGCTATTTTAGATTGATTATTGATTCTATCATGTCTTTGTTATTTGTGATCTTGCATGCTTTCCGTTGTTAGTAGCTATCTTGGCCAAGTAGATGCTAGCAACTCCAAGAGTTAGTATTTATGCTCGATAGTGGGTTCATGCCTCTGGTAATCTGGGGAAGTGACAGAAATCTCTAAGGTACTAGATGTGATGTTGCTACTAGGGAGGAAACAACAATCCTTTGTTCATAGAATAATTGTATTGTTTACATTACACGCAATTCGTAAAGCAATAATCTGTTGCTTGCAACTTAATACTAGAGGGGGTTCAGATGATAATCTGAAGGTGGATTATTAGTCATAGATGCAGTTGGATGGCGGTCTATGTATAATGTTGTAATGCCCAATCAAGTTCCAAAGGAGTCAAGATGATTAGTATATGCATGTATTGCTTTCTCGATGTTTGCCCCGCTGTAATTTGTTCACCCAGCATGTTATCTATCTTAAGGAGAGCCACCTCTAGTGAACTATGGATCCCGGTCCTTTTCTTTTACATACAATCTATAAACTGTTTACTGCTTTGTGTTTACTTTCTGCAAACTATTACTTCCTTCCATTCGATACGTTTAATCCTTTGTTTTCAGCAAAACACGGTGAGATTGACAACCTCATCGCAAGTTGGGGACAAAGTTCTGTGGTTGTGTTGTGCAGGTCTCCACGTTGCTACTAGCACCGGTAGTGCGCCCTGCAAGGCTCAGCTAGCAACACCTTTGGGGTGTGTCCTTGCTCCTACTGGTTCGATTAAACCTTGGTTTCATAACTGAGGGAAACTTGTTGCTGTGCTCTTCATACCTTCCTCTTGGGGTTCCCAACGAGCTCTACATCAACACTGATCCATCACCTGGCTGAGCTCGCCGATGATGAGGCTGAACACGGTAGCATCATCACCATAGACGATGACCATGGATGGCGGAAGGGAAGGTAACAGCATCGTCACTATACACTCCATGGGTTGGCCGTACGATAGCCTATGCACTTGTACCTTGTGGACGTTGTTGAGGTGCAAAAGGAGCTCGACCGGCGAGGCGGTGAATAAGCAGCTGACCTCCATGCAGCCGCACGGGCTATACGGGCACGCAGCCTTGTGGTCGTCGAGCTCATGGTAGGCGACCATGGTGAGGCAGCCATCATGGGGGCATAGAATATATATTGGTGCTAGCTCGTCTTTGTCCATCACCGGCTAGCTCTTGGTGGAATCCTCCGATGTGCCCAGTGTTGAACTGGTTCCCTAGAAGCTCGGCTCGTCGATGTAGTTCCCACATTCCAAAAAAATTATGTAGCATTGCGTTTTTTTGAACGAAGGCTGCAGAAAGTTGACAGGTGAGAGTAAATCAGGTACTTATTACCCTGTACAGTACTGTACCAGACAAACAGATCCTACCTACATGAGTTGTAAGAAGGTCTATGCCTTTTTTGGAATTGGAGAAGGTCTACACCTAGAGAGATAGAGAACCCTGGGGCCTGGCGCAAAGTGTACAATATTTCGGGGGAGAGAACGAGGATTGCATGCATGTCTTCAAAACCATCTGCATTTTATTCTATTTGCTTGTCTCTTCTGGCTCTTTCGTTTCTTGGCCTGGTAGACTCGTTTCTCTTCTCCATTTCTTTCTTGTGGTTAAAGCTTGTCTAGATACAGAGTAGTAGTAGTACAGTTGAACTAGTACTCCAGTAATATGGAGTATATGTCTTTTATACCCGAGTTGTACTACCAGTACTCCAATAGTAATACATATGTCTTCTATTTACTATACTCTAGTAGGTAGGCATCTGCCGGAGGCGGGTGGTTGGCGGCGGTGGCTATTTGCGTCTTTTTACTACTCCTAGGGCGGCGGGCAGCAGTGGCAGTAGGGTTCTAGTAGTACGGAGTAGTACTCGAGTACTCCTTCTCACTGATTCATGAAGTAAGACTTTAGTAGTGTACTACAGTCATGTACTGCTAAGATGCACTTGTCATCATACCACGATTCCTAGGGAGATGCCAGAGACATAGGTGCTCAAATGCACGTCCCAGGTGGGCCCCGATGCCTATTGGATAAAGCATTGCTGCCTAACCACACAGCCAAGGTAATTCATTTCGCTACTCTCTACTACTATTTATCAGTGATTTTATTATCTCTTCTCGTCTGTACTTGCTCTTCATTTCTAGGCATGGCACGCAGCCTCCTGATTATAAAAGCATCATAAAAGCCTCAAAATGTAAAATTATAGAGGGAGAGCATACATTCAATGTATCGAAAACGAGTGAGAGTTTGGAAAGATTCCACTTCTTGCTAAGAATATACATGCCTAGAAATTTGACCGTGTTATGAAAACAATCAAAGAGACTATGACTCACCGTGTTTTGAAAATTTTGGCTGTGTTTCGAAATTAACTTCACATCTTGCGATAATATGTTCAGTGGACCCAATAGGCAGTCAATGTATCGAGAACGAGTGAGAGTTATTTGGCAAGATTCAACATCTTGCTAAGAATATGCATGCCCAGAAATTTGACCGTGTTTTGAAAACAATCAAAGACACTATGACTCACCATGTTTTGAAATTTTGGCTGCATTTTGAAATTAACTTCACACCTTGCGATAATCTATTCAGTGGATCCACCACCAGGCAGTCAATGTATCGAGATGAGTGAGAGTTTGGAAAGATTCAACTTCTTGCTAAGAATATCATGCCTAGAATTTTGATCGTGTTTTGGAAACAATCAAAGAGGCTATGACTCACCCTATTTTGAAATTTGGATGTGTTTCAAAATTAACTTCACACCTTGCGAAAATTTGTTCAGTGGACCCACCAGGCAGTCAATGTATCGAGAACATGTGAGAGTTTGGCAAGTTTCAACTTCTTGCTAAGAATATGCATGTCTAGAAATTTGACCGTGTTTTGGAAACAATCAAAGAGGCTATGACTCACCGTGTTTTGAAATTTTGGCTGTGTTTCGAAATTAACTTCACACCTTGTGAAAATATGATCAGTGGACCCACCACCAGGTAGTCAAAGTATCGAGATGAGTGAGAGTTTGGTAAGATTCAACTTCTTGCTAAGAATATGCATGCCTAGAAATTTGACCATGTTTTGAAAACAATCAAAGAGGCTATGACTCACCGTGTTTTGAATTTTTGCCCGTGTTTTGAAATTAACTTCACGCCTTGTGAAAATATGTTCATTGGACCCACACCAGGCAGTCAAGGTATCAAGACGAGTGAGAGTTTGGAAAGATTCAACTTCTTTCTAAGAATATGCTTACCTAGAAATTTGACCGTGTTTTGAAAACAACAAAGAGACTATGACTCACCGTGTTTTGAAATTTTGGCTGTGTTTCGAAATTAAGTTGACACCAGGCGATAATATGTTTAGTGGACACTCCAGGCAGTCAATGTATCGAGAACGAGTGAGAGTTGGTTGGTAAGATTAAACTTCTTGCTAAGAATATGCATGCCTAGAAACTTGACCGTGTTTTGAAAACAATCAAAGAGACTATGACTCACCGTGTTTTGATATTTTGGCTGTGTTTCGAAATTAACTTCACACCTTGCGAAAATCTGTTCAGTGGACCCACTACTAGGCAGCCAATGTATCGATAACGAGTGGGAGTTTGGAAAGATTCAACTTCTTGCTAAGAATATGCATGCCTAGAAATTTGACCGTGATTTGAAAACAATCAAAGAGGCCATGACTCACCATGTTTTGAAATTTTGGCTATGTTTGGAAATCAACTTCACACCTTGTAAAAATCTGTTAAGTGGACCCTCCACTAGGAAGGCAATGTATCGAATACAAGCGAGAGTTTGGAAAGATTCAACTTCTTGCTAAGAATATGCATGCCTAGAAATTTGACCATGTTTTGAAAACAATCAAAGAGGCTATGACTCACCATGTTTTCAAAAGTTGGATGTGTTTCGAAATTAACTTCACACCTTGCGAAAATTTGTTAAGTGGACCCACCACCAGGCAGTGAATGTATCGAGAACCACTGAGAGTTTGGAAAGATTCAACTTCTTGCTCAGAATATGCATGCCTCAAAATTTGACCGTGTTTTGAAAACAATCAAAGAGAACTCATAGTGTTTTGAAATCTTGGTTATGTTTTGAAATTAACTTCACACCTTGTGAAAATCTGTTTAGTGGACCCACCACCAGGCAGTCAATGTATCGAGAACGAGTGGGAGTTTCAAATGATTCAACTTCTTGCTAAGAATATGCATGCATAGAAATTTCTCCGTGTTTTGAAAACAATCAAAGAGACTATGACTCACTGTGTTTTGAAATTTTTCCTGTTTTTCGAAATTAACTTCACACCTTGCGAAAAAAAATTAGTGGACCCACCACCAGGCAGTCAATGTATCGAGAATGAGTGGGAGTTTGGAATGATTCAACTTCTTGCTAAGAATATGCATGCCTAGAAATTTTACAGTGTTTAGAAAACAATCAAAGAGGCTATGACTCACCGTGTTTGGAAATATTGGCTGTGTTTCGAAATTAACTTCACATCTGGCAATAATCTGTTCACTAGACCCACCAAGCAGTCAATGTATCGAGAACGAGTGAGTGTTTGGAATGATTCAACTTCTTGCAAAGAATATACATGCCTCGAAATTTGACCATGTTTTGAAAATAATCAAAGAGGCTATGACTCACCGTGTTTTGAAATTTTGGCTGTGTTTCGAAATTAACTTCACACCTTGCGAAAATCTGTTCAATGGACCCATCAGGCAGTCAATGTATCGAGAATGAGTGTGAGTTTGGCAAGATTCACCTTCTTGCTAACAATATGCATGAATAGAAATTTGACCGTGTTTTGAAAACAATCAAAGAGGCTATGAGTCACCATGTTTTCAAATTTTGGTTGTGTTTCGAAATTAACTTCACACCTTGCGAAAATCTTTTCTGTGGACCCACCACCAGGAAGTCAATGTATCGAAAACGACTAAGAGTTTAGAAAGATTCAACTTCTTGCTAAGGATATGCATGCCTAGAAATTTGACCGTGTTTTGAAAATAATTAAAGAGACTATGACTCACCGTGTTTTGAAATTAACTTCACACCTTGTGAAAATTTCTTCAGTGGACCCACCACCAGGCAGTCAATGTATCGAGATAAGTGAGAGTTTGGAAAGATTCAACTTCTTGCTAAGAATATGCATGCGTAGAAATTTGATCGTGTTTTGGAAACAATCAAAGAGGCTATGACTCATCGTGTTTTGGAAATTTGGATGTGTTTCAAAATTAACTTCAGACCTTGCGAAAATCTGTTCAGTGGACCCACCACCAGGTAGTCAATGTATCGAGAACGACTGAGAGTTTGGAAAGATTCAACTTCTTGCTAAGAATACACATGCCTAGAAATTTGACCGTGTTTTGAAAATAATCAAAGAGACTATGACTCACCGTGTTTTGAAATTTTGCCCGTGTTTCGAAATTAACTTAACACCTTGCAAAAATGTCCATGGACCCACCACCGGGCAGTCAATGTATCGAGATGAATGAGAGTTTGGAAGGATTCAACTTCTTGCTAAGAATATGCATGCCTAGAAATTTTACCATGTTTTGAAAACTATCAAAGAGGCTATGAATCACTGTGTTTTGAAAATTTGGATGTGTTTCGAAATTAACTTCAACCCTTGCAAAAAAATGTTAAGTGGACCCACCACAAGGCAGTCAATGTATCGAGAACCAGTTTGAGTTTGGAAAGATTCAACTTCTTGCTAAGAATATGCATGCCTCGAAATTTGACCGTGTTTTGACAACAATCAAAGAGAACTCACTATGTTTTCTAATTTTGGCTATGTTTCGAAATTAACTTCACACCTTGCGAAAATCTGTTTAGTGGACCCACCACCATGCAGTTAATGTATCAAGAACAAGTGGTGTTTTGGAATGATTCAACTTCTTGGTAAGAATATGCATGCCTAGAAATTTGTCCTTGTTTTGAAAACAAGCAAAGAGACTATAACTTACCGTGTTTGGAAATTTTGCCCATGTTTCGAAATTAATATCACACCTTGCAAAAATCTGTTTAGTGGACCCACCACAAGGCAGTCAATGTATTGAGAACGAGTGGGAGTTTGGAATGATTCAACTTCTTGCTAAGAATATGCATGCCTAGAAATTTGACGGTGTTTAGAAAATAATCAAAGAGGCTATGACTCACCGTGTTTGGAAATATTTGCTGTATTTCGAAATTAACTTCACATCTGGTGATAATCTGTTCACTGGACCCACCATGCAGTCAATGTATCGAGAACGACCGAGTGTTTAGAATGATTCAACGTCTTGCTAAGAATATACATGCCTCGAAATTTGACCATGTTTTGAAAATAATCAAAGAGGCTATGACTCACCATGTTTTGAAATTTTGGCTGTGTTTCGAAATTAACTTCACACCTTGTGAAAATCTATTCAGTGGACCCACCAGGTAGTCAATGTATCGAGAATTAGTCTGAGTTTGGCAAGATTGAACTTCTTTCTAAGAATATGCATGCCTAGAAATTTGACCGTGTTTTGAAAACAATCAAAGAGGATGTGACTCACCGTGTTTTGAAATTTTGGCTGTGTTTCAAAATTAACTTCACACCTTGCAAAAATCTGTTCAGTGGACCCACCACTAGGAAGTCAATGTATCGAGAACGACTAAGATTTTGGAAAGATTCAACTTCTTGCTAAGAATATGCATGCCTAGAAATTTGACCGTGTTTTGAAAATAATCAAAGAGACTATGACTCACCGTGTTTTGAAATTTTGCCAGTTTTTCAAAATTAACTTCACACCTTGCGAAAATTTGTTTAGTGGACCCACCACCAGGAAGTCAATGTATCGAGATGAGTGAGAGTTTGGAAAGATTCAACTTCTTGCTAAGAATATGCATGCCTGGAAATTTGACCATGTATTGAAAACAAGCAAAGAGGCCATGACTCACCGTGTTTTGAAAATTTGGATGTGTTTCGAAATTAACTTCACACCTTGCGAAAATCAGTTCAGTGGACCCACCACCAGGTAGTCAATGTATCGAGAAAGAGTGAGAGTTTGCAAAGATTCAACTTCTTGCTAAGAATATGCATGCCTAGAAATTTGACCGTGTTTTGAAAATAATAAAAGAGACTATGACTCACCGATTTTGAAATTTTTCCTGTGTTTTGAAATTAACTTCACACCTTGTGAAAATCAGTTCAGTGGACCCTCCACCAGGCAGTCAATGTATCGACATGAGTGAGAGTTTGGAAAGATTCAACTTCTTGCTAAGAATATGCACGCCTAGAAATTTAACCGTGTTTTGAAAACAATCAAAGAGTCTATGACTCAGCGTGTTTTTAAAATTTGGATGCGTTTCAAAATCAACTTCACACCTTGCAAAATTCTGTTCAGTGGACCCACCACCAGGCAGTCAATGTATCAAGAATGACTGAGAGTTTGGAAAGATTCAACTTATTGCTAAGAATATGCATGCCTAGAAATTTGACCATGTTTTGAAAATAAACAAAGAGACTATGGCTCACCGTGTTTTGAAATTTTGCCCATGTTTTGCAATTAACTTCACACCTAGCAAAAATCTTTTCAGTGGACCCACCACCAGGCAGTCAATGTATCGAGATGAGTGAGAGTTTGGAAAGATTGAACTTCTTGCTAAGAACATGCATGCCTATAAATTTGACCGTGTTTTGAAAACAATCAAAGAGGCTATGACTCACCGTGTTTTGAAAATTTGGATGTGTTTCGAAATTAACTTCAACCCTTGCAAAAAAATGTTAAGTGGACCCACCACTAGGCAGTCAATGTATCGAGAACCAGTGAGAGTTTGGAAAGATTCAACTTCTTGCTAAGAATATGCATGCCTCAAAAATTGACCAAAATTTTGAAAACAATCAAATTGACTATGACTCACTATGTTTTGAAAATTTGGCTGTGTTTCGAAATTAACTTCACACCTTTCGAAAATTTGTTCAGTGGACCCACCACCAGGCAGTCAATGTATCGAGAACGAGTGGGAGTTTGGAATGATTCAACTTCTTGCTAAGAATATGCATGCCTAGAAATTTGACCGTGTTTTGGAAACAACCAAAGAGACTATGACTCACCGTGTTTTGAAATTTTGGCTATGTTTTGAAATCAACTTCACTTATTGCGATAATCTATTGAGTGGACCCACCAGTCAGTCAATGTATCGAAAACGAGTGAGATTTGTTTGGCAAGATTAAACTTCTTGCTAAGAATATGCATGCCTTGAAATTTGACCTTGTTTTGAAAAAAATGAAAGAGACTATGACTCACCGTGTTTTGAAATTTTGGCTATGTTTCAAAATTAACTTCACACCTTGCGATAATATATTCAGTGGACCCGCCACCAGGCAGTCAATGTATCGAGAACGAGTGAGAGTTTGGAAAGATTCAAATTCTTGCTAAGGATATGCATGCCTAGAAATTTGACCATGTTTTGAACAAAAGCAAAGAGACTATGACTCACCGTGTTTTGAAATTTTGCCTGTGTTTTGAAATTAACTTCACACCTTGTGAAAATCTATTCAATGGACCCACCACCAGGAAGTCAATGTATCGAGACGAGTGAGAGTTTGGAAACATTCAACTTCTTGCTAAGAATATGCATGCCTAGAAATTTGACCGTGTTTTGAAAACAATCAAAGAGACTATGACTCACCGTGTTTTGAAATTTTGGCTATGTTTAGAAATTAACTTCACACCTTGCGATAATATTTTCAGTGGACCCACCAGGCAGTCAATGTATCGAGAACGAGTGAGAGATGTTTGGCAAGATTCAACTTCTTTCTAAGAATATGCATGCCTCGAAATTTCACCGTGTTTTGAAAACAATCAAAGAGACTATGACTCACCGTGTTTTGAAATTTTGGTTGTGTTTCGAAATTAACTTCACACCTTGCGATAATCTGTTTGGTGGGCCCACCAGGTAGTCAATGTATCATGAACGAGTGAGAGTTTGGAATGATTCAAGTTATTGTTAACAGTATGCCTATAAATTTAAACGTGTTTTGAAAACAATCAAAGTGGTTATGGCTCACCACGTTTTGAAATTTTGCATGTGTTTCAAAATTAAGTTCACACCTTGCGAAAATCTTTTCACTGGACCCACCAGGAAGTCAATGTATTGAGAACGAGTGAGAATTTGGAATGATTCAACTTATTGCTAAGTATATGCACACCTTTGTCTCGGTCCATGGGTCCTTCTTTGTTGGATTCCTCTGGTGGTTGTTGGAAAATCACCTACTCTGGGTATCCACTGGTGGTAAGTTTCTTGAAGGCACTTTGATTCTCTCGGCAGATCGTTGGCCGGTTCTTCTCAATGCCAAAGGCTCTCCACTCGAAGGAAAATGCCTTGAAAATGGGGAGGTGATATCTATTGGATATGTGGTGCGGTTCCCCTCTCATCTTTCTAGAGTCAATGATCTTTCGATCTCTCTTTCTAGATTTCTTGGTAGATCTGCTTCTGATTTTGAATCCGATGATTTTGACCGTGTTTTAATTTCTCATTTCTTGGTAGGTCTTAATTGGCATGCACTTTATTCTTCCCTGCCAGTGGATGATCTGGGTCAATCCCCAGGATTTTTAGTGATCTTTTCTCGAGCTAAGAGGCTGGTCCTCTTCAACCAAAACAAGGTAGTAATTGATGCAAGATATTTGATACAAGATGAAAATATCACTTCTGGTATGACTCTTGATTCTGATGCAAGATATTCCGCTGCAATTAAACTGCCTGGTCTTTTGCCATTTTTGAATTTCCCTACCTTCCCCTCTCGCTATTGGCTCGACAATTCTTACCTTAACTGGTTCAAGGCCCAAGTTCTAGCATAAAATATGTGGCCTAGGTTGTTCCCCTGTCTAAAAGATTTTGCTCTCTCCCAGCAAAAAGGAAAATCTGAAGACCATGCCTCCTCAACTCCCATGCATGTAGAAACCCGAACCACCCTACTCTGCTCGTCGCCGACGACAACTATTGCCGCAATGGTGAATATTCCAATTAATCCACAGCCTTTTCTCCCCCTAGCCTCCAAATTATGCAAGTGGAAGGGCGGAACCATGTCAAGAGAGTGGTGGTTCCACGTCGCCCTCGTGCTCATGAACAGTACGCCATCGCCAACATCCATCCCCTTCCTCTAGGTCCGGTTCCTTTTGAGAATGTAAGAGATGTGCTCTTGGATTTCCTTACCAATGTTGCTAGGGTGGATTTTCGAGCCATTTAGAACTGCCCTTTTGGCTCTGCATATGTGCAGTTTAACAATGTCAGCGACAGAGAGCGTCTGATCAATGCTAGTCCTATCCCTTTCCAAGATGTCACTGTTTCCTTCGTCAAACACAATGAGGGAATCAACTGGTGTAGGACACAGTGCAACAGCGAGTGTTGCGTCATGCTTGTTGGTCCCCCACTTGACCGCTGGCATACTGAGGACTTGAATGTCATCTTCTCTAACATTGAGAAAGTTCTTCTTTGGGAAAGGGACCTAGGGCAGAAAGGAAGAATCATTACTAAGCTTAGAGTTACTGACTTAGTAGATGTGCCAAAAAGTGTCAGGTTTACTATTGGTGACCTTGTGGAGTCTGAATCATGGACATTTTTTGTGGAACTTTTCATTAGCAACCTCCTTGGTGGGGGCCCACCTGATGAAGATCCTCTTCCATATGACAATGAGGGCCCACATCCTCTGCCTGACCTGGGACCTCAGTTTGGACCTCCACCTCCACCACCACCCCTAGCCTGTTGGTAATGCTAGTGTCTAGGATCATTGGGTTGCTGGGAATGCTTTTGCACCATAGCCTGATGGAGATGCTGCAGGATGGGGCCAATGGAATGATGCACCTGTGCAAGGACCTATTTTTGCTGCTGGGGTGGATTTGCCTATTGACAACCTCCACTTGCCTCCTCAAGAAGCTAACAATGTTGTTACTGGTTCTGTTCCAATTGTAAACATCTCCTCTGACAATCAATCTATACATGATGATGATGATGATCAAGAAGTGGAACAGCAGGTTGTTGAAAATCTTCAAGATGTTCGTATGGGGGAAGGTCTTTTGAATATACTTCAGAACTATCAGGAAGATGAGGATGAGGCTCAAGACAATGGGTCCAATGATCATGAAGATTGGATGTTAGAAGATACTAATCTCCTTTCACAAAATGAGGCCCACCTGCAGGTGGGAATGGTCTGCACAACTTTTGTCCATATTCCTAATGTGCTTGCTACTAAGCAAACCTTCACCAAGCAAGGCTTGGATCTTTGGGATAGGTTTTTTGCCCCTCACGTCAACAATTCTTCATCAAAAACAAACAGCTTGAAGTGTGACATTCTTGTAAGTTGGTTCAACTTTATAACAGTCATGCTCCTTACTCCTGAGAAATTCAGTTGGGAAAAACATTTTCTTACTTCACCACTATGGGAAATTATTAAAGAACCAATTGCTAAAGAAAATACCATTACCTTCATCATCCGTAATGAGTGTGTTGGAAAGATGGCTCCCCCTACCTGAATATTGGATACTCTCCAAACATACAGGCCCCCAATGCTCCCTCCAAAAAAGAAGGGGAAAGGAACCTCTAGTGGATACTGAGGTGAGAAGGAGTCCTAGGATTGTGGAATTAAATGGGTGTTTTGAAAGCCATGTAAATTGTTCTGATTTGAACTATCTATCTTGCAATGCTGCTCCACCTTGTCTTCGTAATAAAGTTGTTAACAATCTTGCTAATTCTTTTTGTAAGGTCAAAGAGGGAGAACTAGAGAAAAAGTTGCTAAAAAGAGCACGATCACAAAAATTGCCATCAAGCCACCTAGCAAGATTAGACCAAAGAAGAGTGGCACTGACACAGTACAAAATGCCAAGAAGAAGAATGTGGTTGCTAATACCTGTGGTCAGGAGACCAAGAAAAAGACCCCAAAATAGGTGCCTAGATGTATCACAATGATGACCCACAAGTATAGGGGGTGTATCATAGTATTTTCGAGGGAAGTGAAACCCAATTTCTTGATTCGACACAAGGGGATCCAAAGAATATTTATAAGCCTTAACAACTGAGTTGTCAATTCAGCTACACCTGGAAACAATCTTGCTCACGGCAATTTATCAGTAGCAACAGTTTTGTAGTAGCAATAGTAAAGTAGCAGCAGTAGTAAAGTAAAGACAGTAGTAACAATAGCAGCAAACACTAGGATTCGAGTGCGGTAGGCATAGGGATGGATGGACGGGCGTTGCATGGACAAGACAATTCACATAGCAATTAGAACATAGGGAAATTGCAGATAAATAAGATAAAGCATCCAAGTACTAGATAATCCTAGGCCTGTGTTCCATATATAGTCATACATGCTCGCAATGAGAACTTGCACAACATCTTTTTTTCCTGCTAGCCCATTTGCAGCGGGGCCTCAAGGGAACTACTGGCAATTAAGGTGCTCCTTTTAATAGAGCACCGGAGGAAAGCATTAACACTCCGTGAACACATGTGATCCTTACATCAAAGCCATTCCCTCCGGTTATCCTGATTTTTGTCACTTCAGGGTCATTGGTTCCGGACAACAACGTGTGTATACAACTTGCAGATAAGACCATAAACAATACTATCATAATGAATCAATAACATGTTCAGATCTGAAATCATGGCACTCGGGCCCTAGTGACAAGCATTAAGCATAACAAGTCGCAACAAAGTCATAAAGCACTAATAAAAGATACTAGGCACCATGCCCTAACAATTTGATGCCATTACATGAATGATCTCATCCAATCCCTACCATCCCCATAGCCTACAGTGGGGGATTACTCACTCATAGATGGGCGAAACATGGATGGTCGATGGAGAAGCGATGGTGATGATGATGGCGATGATCTCCTCCAATTCCCTGTCCCGGCAGGGTGCGAGGACGGAGTTTCTGGTGCTGTTTTGTGGAATCTGGTGGTAGCGGCGGAGCGGAACTCCTTCTGGAAAAACGTCGAACCCCCCTGAGTTTTTAGGTTAGAAGGCCACTTATAGGCGAAGAGGGAGACCGAGGGGGAGTCTGGGGCAGCCAGACCACCCCCTGGCGTGGCCTGGGCTAGCCCACGCGGCCAGGTGGTGTGGCCTGGGCCCAGCCCCCTCCGTCTCGTATTCTGGCTCCGGGAGTCTTCTGGTGAAATAGGATTTTCGGCATATTTTCCGGGATTTTTCCTGATAGTTGCTTTTCTGCATAAAAAGTAGACACCACGGAAATTCTGCTGAAAACAGCGTCAGTCCGCGTTAGTTGCATCCAAATCACACAAGTTTAGAGAGAAACAATAGCAAAAGTGTTCGGGAAAGTAGATACGGTTTGGACGTATCAACTAACCCAAGCTTAGCGTATTGCTTGTCCTCAAGCAATTCAGTTGAAAATTGAGTGTGATAAAAGAACTTTCACGAACACATTTGCTTCATATGATGTATATATTCTCAGCATGTGATCAACTACTTAGACAATTCATAATAAGGAATATGCAACTAAGTTTACTTAATAGGCATTGCAAGCTATGAAGAGATTCCAACTCAAAAATAATAAGTAGCATGAAGCATAAACATAAGCAACATTACTCATAACAAGGTATGATAGAGTGGTATCTCGCTTTCCTTTGATTATGAATGCCAAGGCACCTCTAAAGTTCAGGTGAAGACTAGAAGTAAAGATATCAAATATACAAGCATCAAAGTCATAACACAAATAATCAAGTAATGAGACAAGCACAAAGAATGACAACTATGCTCTCAAGAAAGTGCTCAAAGAGTATGTGGAGACTCAACAAGAAAATGAAAAGGTTTTGAATAGTTTTAAAGGCTTCCAAATGCTGAAAGTATGGTACTCATTAGCTTTGAGCTCTCATTGCCCCTATCATAAGCATCTTTAATGTGGTTAAGATGAAAGTGAGGTCCAATCTGAGTTATATGCTTGACAGACTATAAACTGGAAATCCCATGTCCCTTGAGTACGAGGGCCGCTCCTCATGCTACTCAACTTTAGTTATCGATAAGTTCTTGTCATCGTAAATACGTGCGTATCATAGAGAACCGCCAACGGGGTACCCCTTGCCCAATGATACGGAAGAATCCCCATATCAAAATGACAAGGCAAGCAGACAATGAGTATCTCCGCAATCTTCTTATTTACCATGGGAAAATGGTGTTTTTTTCTCTCTTTCCTCTTTTCATAAATATCTTCTTTTTTGCTTTTATCAATATCTCTCTCTTTTTATAAGAAGAATGCTTCATAGATATCATTATGGTTACACTGCAGATTTCCACCATGATGGCATGGATTAGACCAGCGGCCCAGGCGTTTCTCTAACACACATACATAACTCCATGACTTACAAGCTCCCCTTTTATTTCGCACCGACGACATCCGCAAACAAAAGAGCATGGCATCAACTGGGTATATATTTACAGGTGCTGAAAGCGTTCCCCATGACAGCACGGTTCTGCTAATCCCTAGCCTATAATTTGCAAGCATATAACTTTCATGGACAGTCACAATGGTTCGGGTTTATTAAGTGCAGGAAATAAAGTGTGCCAATCAAGTTCGTGAGAGCTTTACTAACTAACTTTCTCATAACAAGCAAGCATTTTATTCGGAAGAAAACAAGGCATATTGAATATGCACGGAAATAGCAAATGATGCTAATAAGTAGGTATGGTAGACACTTTGTCAATATTTGGTTTTAGGGAGTTGGAAACATGAGTAAAACATACTTAGTGAAAGTGAAGGCTAGCAATAGTAAGGGAGCGACAAACGAGAGAGCAATAACTGTCATAATCATGCTTGCAACAAAACAAGACTAATCATGGCATGAAAGTGATTCAAGATCCTCAAGGCAAAATAATTCAACGAGGCTCAACTGATTATTTCAGTCATATGCATGCGTGAGCATGTGCCAAGTCAATTCAAATGAAACATTCAGAGGAGGATACCACGGTGTCATACCAAGTTATGAATAGAGTAATGCAAGCAAACATTCATATGACAAGCTAAAAACTATTAGCAAGTTGGGACTAATCACATGAAAGCAAGAACTACTAAGCATCCAAAGATAACATACACCCTACACAAACAGGCTAAGCATGCCCACAATGATGAGTATATGTAAAAAATGAAAACAAATAGAGTTCGTTACCAGCCTCTTACCATACCTCAAGTTGTCATTAATCTTCATTATTGCTCTTCACTTGTGTGGCTTGAATAATAATATGAAACCAATATCCACTGAGGACTGTTGAACCCTGCAACAAACTCATAGAACCAAAGAAGAAGAACAAGTATTTTTGGTGTTTTCGATTTTTAAAAGAAGAACCAAAAGGGAAGAACAAGCAAAGAAAAATCTTTTTGGGTTTTCGAATAGTTCAAACAAAGCAAGCAAACCATGGCAAAAAGGAAGAAGCAAACCAAACAGAAACAACCGAAATATTTTTGGTCTTTTTGTGTTTTAGAAAGCAAAACCAAAGAAAAAACGAAAACTAAAAAGAAAACAAAACATGAATATACAAAGTACCGACGCAACATGATAGGGAGATGCGTGCGATGCTGGCGTAACTCCCCCCAAGCTTAGGCTTTTGGCCTAAGTGGGTATCAATCCCAAGCTGGCCGGGATGAAGTGTCACCGTAGTATAACGAGGAGGTACCCTCGTCCTGGTGCAAGCTCGAGTACGTCCCTCCGTAGTGTGCGGAGTAATCATGGGAGGGTACATCCTCCTGGTGTTGCTCGTGGAAACCCAACAAGCGAAGCTGCTCGTCCACCTCCTCCTTTCAGCGCGACCACAGTCTCCTGTGAACACTAAACAAAGAAGATTGTGGCAAAGGTATCTCTCTTTCATCCTCGTCAGTAAATAGCATCCTATATACTAGACTATCCAAAACATAATCAGCAGTGACAAAATGATGAGTTTTCATAGCAACAAGGTCAAGCCTTTGTGGTGCCAATACCGTATCATTGGGGTCCAGTGAAAGTCCTAATGCATTGACCATACGCGAGGCAATGATGCCCCCATAGATAGGCCCCCTAGCAGCTAGGCAGCGAGCAATAAGCGAGCCAAGGTTGTACCGAGTGTCATTGTTAAGCGCAGTATCTAAGGGCAGGGAGGTGGATGTTTCTTATCTTTCCACGCTAAGCCACGCGGTCATCATCATTGGTCACCCCTCGGTAAAGCTCCAGCAAATCAGTGGGTCGCCCTTGAATCTTTTTCACGGTCCCTGTCATGCTTACACCTACAACACTGCAAAATCTTTCCAATTTCATGGTGAAGGGCAGGTTATAAATTTTGAAAGAGCCAGTTGACTGATATGGGGTGTTAGTAAACGCGAAACTCTCAACAAAGGTTTTGGTGAGCACAGCGTATTGCTCACTCTCATCTTGCATATATGAGGTCAAACCAACCCTCTCAATCAGTAGAAAGAAATCATCAAGAATCCCTGCAGCTTGTAAGAAAGTAAAACAAGGAAAAGTAGATGGGTGAGCATCCCCCCATCATCCCTTTCATTACCAATACGAGTTGCAATGAGATCTTTGTTGTAAGATGGCCACTGAGAGGCTGATCTTGAGGGCCTCGACCTCCTAGGTGCATCCCTCTCAAATATCTCTCCAAAGGTATGGTTGTTCATGCTTGGTATTCTGAAATTTAAACACCTATTAAACAAGTGATTGCAAAGTGAATATAATGAAGGATTCTACTCATAGGGACTTGTAAGAGGCCTAAACATGCATCAAAACTATATCTCTAATCATCAAACAAGCTTACAAGCTCTCATAACCTGTCACCTATAGCAGCAAAATACTCAAGATATAATCCACTAAACACAAATCTACTTGGACAAGGGGAGGAGTCACATACCGGAGAACAAATGCTCCAAATTTCAGCAACAAAGATGGGCTGAGCAAGGAGATCGAAAAAATCGAGAGCAAGCACAGCAAGAACGCGATTTTGAGCAATGAACTGGAGCTTACGTGAGAGAGAGAAGAAAGTGGCAGGTGAGAGAGTTAGTGGAGGGCCAGGGGTGGCCCACACCATGGCATGGCGCCACCTAGGGCAGGCCGCGCCACCAGGTGGTGTGCCTGCCTGGTGGGTCCCCCTGGTACCTCCCAGGCACTCCTCTGCCCCTTTTTTCACGTAAAAATTTAATATGAATTTTCTGGAATTTTTCGAGACACTTTATTTTTGGGCATTTTTCAGGTATAGAAGAATGAATTTCTGACAGACGGATTTTTTTTGGAATGATGCAAGGAAAAAACAAATCTAGAACTACAGAAGTTCTAAGACACTCTAACATGCAAGCAACTAACAACAAAAAGAAGAACTAAACGAAAGCAAAAACTAAAATGGATAGAATAGAAGTACGCAGAAATAATCATAGTGAAAACATTGTTTTGTTCAATGAAATCCTTTTGTTAACAAGGTTGATCAGGTCTTGTTACCAAAACAATTTCATATGAGACAAAACTTTGTATTCCACTAATGATTATGTTACCTCAACCTTGATACCAATGGTCCCAATCATAATAGTTTCAAAAAAAATTCTTGGTATGGGACAATATATCTCTCCAACTTGAATGCCCTCAACATGTTCAATTGAATTCAAACCATAAGTCCTTTCAATCTTCTTGGGGAAATAGACAATATGTTCCTTGTCAATAACATTGAAAGTCACATTTCCTTGATTACAATTAATAACAGCTCCAGCAGTATTAAGAAAAGGTCTCCCAAGAATAATAGACATATTATCATCTTCAGGCATTTCAAGCACAACAAAATCAGTTAATATCAGGCAATTATGAGCCACTTGAACAGGTACATCCTCACATATACCAACAGGAATAGTGGTAGATTTATTAGCCATTTGCAAAGATATATCAGTTGGTATTGATTTTTCTAGTTGAAGCCTCTTATAGAGAGAGAAAGGCATAACACTAACTCCAGCTCCCAAATCAAATAAAGCAGTTCTAACATAATTATTCATAATAGAGCAAGGGATAGTTGGAATCCCTGGGTCTCCAAGTTTCTTAGGAACCTTACCATTGAAGGAATAATTAGCAAGCAAAGTAGAAATTTCTTCATTAGGAATCTTCCTTTTATTCGAGACAATATCCTTCATATACTTTGAGTAAGGAGGCAATTTAATAGCATCAGTCAAAGGAATTTGCAAGAATTAAGGTTTCATCGACTCACAAAACTTATTATAGTGTTCATCTTCCTTTTTCTTGTGTTTCTTATCAGGGAAAGGCATAGGTTTTTGGGCCCAAGGTTCTCTTTCACTACCATGTTTCTTAGCAATAAAATCTTCTTTAGTGTATTTAGTATTCTTAGTGTGCTTTTTAGGTTCTTCTTCAACTTTTTCTTCATTAGGATCTTCATTTCTTCATTACCACATTCAGTTTCAGCATCAGAAATAGATATACTATTAGGATCTATAGCAGGTTCAAAGCGTTCTACAACAGTTTTATGTTTCTTTTTCCTTTTCTTACGACTAGAGCCACTATTTCCAACTTGTTGAGAATCCTGCTCAATTCTTTTGGGATGCCCCTCAGGATATAGAGGATCCTGGGTAGCAGCTCCACTTCTAGTTCTAATTTCATAAGCATGTTTTCCTTTAGCAGCATTAACTAGCAAGTCTTTTTGCACTTTAACGAGTTGATCTATTTGAGTTTGAACCATTTGAAAGTGTTTAACATTCATTTTAACATCATTAGAGGTTCTTTCCACAATATCTTTCAACTCAACAGTAGCTCTAGTGTTGCACCCTTTTATTAAAATTATCTTGCTTAACAATAAAGATATCGAATTCTTCTAAGCATTGATTAGGAGGTTTAGAGTAAGGGATATCACCTTCATCAAAGTGTGGAGAGAGTGTACCTCAATAGTGGATGAGTAGGGGATATGCTTACATAATTCTTCAATGGGAGGTAAATTCTTGACATCTGCAGCTTTAATTCCCTTCTCCTTAAGACATTTCTTAGCTTCCTTCATCACTTCATCATTTAATTCAATAACTCCCCTCTTCTTTGATGTTGGAATAGGCACCGGTATAGTAGATTCAGGTATAATTACTTCAGGTATAGCTTGTTCAAGAGGATTCCAATCCTCATAGTTCTTGCTTATTTTAGCCATTAATTCATCAGCTTCCTTGGGAGTCCTATTCCTGAAAACACAATCAGCACAACTATCTAGGTATGTCCTAGATTCTTCAGTTAGTCCATTATAAAATATATCAAGAAGCTCATTCTTAGGTAATGGACTTCCAGCCTGTGCATGAATCAAAGCACAAAACCTTGCCCAATATTCGGGCAATATCTCATTTTCTCCCCGTTTAAAATCAAAAAGTTCCTGCAAAATAGCATGTCTAGCACTAGGAGGAAAATATTTCTACAGGAAAGTACTAATCAAGCAATCAGGGCTATCAATAGATCCAGGAGGTAAATTACTAAACCAAGTTTTAGCTTCTCCTTTAAGTGAAAAGGGGAAAATTTTAGCAACAAAGTAAGTACGCATCTTAATATCATCAGAAAACAAGCCACTCATGGTAGAAAGTTCATTCATATGTGCTACCGCACTTTCATTCTTAGTCCCACAAAAAGGTTCTTTCTCAACAATAGCTATGTAAGATAGATCAAGAGAGAAATCATAATCTTTATCTTTAATGTTTATGGGAGAAGCAGCAAACTTAGAAATAGGAGACAATTTGGGTCTAATAGTATGCCTCTCAAGGAGACTCTTAGCAGTGCTCCTATCATGGGTGTTTTTACATTCTTTAATAAATTCATCGGTCATCTCAACATAACCGTCTTCAATATCATAACTCTCACTAGCCTCAGGAGAACTAACAGGTGTGGTAGTGTCTTCATTAGGAGTTTCAGTATTTCCAGCTATAGTTCTAGCAATCGTAGCATCTTGGAAAAGACCTAATGAACCACTCTTATCAAGCACAGTAGAAGCAGCATCAGAAGTTTCAGATTCAGCAGTAGTAGCAGTGTGTGTAGCATGTGTATGTGGTGGTGTAACGAGCTTACTCATAACAGATGGTGAATCAAGAGCAACAGAGGTGTTCAGAACCGTACTTCTTGTAGTGGATGGTAAAATAGGAACCTTGCCATCACGAGACTTACCCATGATGGATGGATAGCAGTGAACAATAGAGAATCCAAGTGAACTTGATAAATAAAGCTATGCTCCCCGGCAACGGCGCCGGAAAATAGTCTTGATGACCCACAAGTATAGGGGGTGTATCATAGTATTTTCGAGGGAAGTGAAACCCAATTTATTGATTCGACACAAGGGGAGCCAAAGAATATTTATAAGCCTTAACAACTGAGTTGTCAATTCAGCTACACCTGGAAACAATCTTGCTCACGGCAATTTATCAGTAGCAACAGTTTTGTAGTAGCAATAGTAAAGTAGCAGCAGTAGTAAAGTAAAGACAGTAGTAACAATAGCAGCAAACACTAGGATTCGAGTGCGGTAGGCATAGGGATGGATGGACGGGCGTTGCATGGACAAGACAATTCACATAGCAATTAGAACATAGGGAAATTGCAGATAAATAAGATAAAGCATCCAAGTACTAGATAATCCTAGGCCTGTATTCCATATATAGTCATACATGCTCGCAATGAGAACTTGCACAACATCTTTTGTCCTGCTAGCCCATTTGCAGCGGGGCCTCAAGGGAACTACTGGCAATTAAGGTGCTCCTTTTAATAGAGCACCGGAGGAAAGCATTAACACTCCGTGAACACATGTGATCCTTACATCAAAGCCATTCCCTCCGGTTATCCTGATTTTTGTCACTTCAGGGTCATTGGTTCCGGACAACAACGTGTGTATACAACTTGCAGATAAGACCATAAACAATACTATCATAATGAATCAATAACATGTTTAGATCTGAAATCATCGCACTCGGGCCCTAGTGACAAGCATTAAGCATAACAAGTCGCAACAAAGTCATAAAGCACTAATAAAAGATACTAGGCACCATGCCCTAACAATTTGATGCCATTACATGAATGATCTCATCCAATCCCTACCATCCCCATAGCCTACAGTGGGGGATTACTCACTCATAGATGGGCGAAACATGGATGGTCGATGGAGAAGCGATGGTGATGATGATGGCGATGATCTCCTCCAATTCCCTGTCCCGGCAGGGTACGAGAACGGAGTTTCTGGTGCTGTTTTGTGGAATCTGGTGGTAGCGGCGGAGCGGAACTCCTTCTGAAAAAACGTCGAACCCCCCTGAGTTTTTAGGTCAGAAGGCCACTTATAGGCGAAGAGGGAGACCGAGGGGGAGTCTGGGGCGGCCAGACCACCCCCTGGCGTGGCCTGGGCTAGCCCACGCAGCCAGGTGGTGTGGCCTGGGCCCAGCCCCCTCCGTCTCGTATTCTGGCTCCGGGAGTCTTCTGGTGAAATAGGATTTTCGGCATATTTTTCGGGATTTTTCCTGATAGTTGATTTTCTGCACAAAAAGTAGACACCAGGGTAATTCTGCTGAAAACAGCATCAATCCATGTTAGTTGCATCCAAATCCCTCAAGTTTAGAGGAGAAACAATAGCAAAAGTGTTCGGGAAAGTAGATACGGTTTGGACGTATCACACAACTTAAGATATTTTGTGTCTAGATTATTTGCTCTTTGGACATGTAATGAGCTCACTTTGCTCTATATGGATCTATTATCTGTTATGCTATGTGGATCCAATGATATGTTTTGTTATGTCTGTGTCATTACATATCTTGTGTCACCAAAAAATTCTTGTCACCTAGTTTATTATGGATAACAAAAGAAAATGGAATATCCTGAACTGGAATCTTAGAGGTATTAACTCTGAGAAAAAGTGGTTAGCCTTAAGAAAAAAAATTCTTGAGTCTTATTGTGACATCATTTGCCTACAAGAAACCAAAAGGGAAAATTTTGACCTGAATTACTTAAAGAATTTTTGCCCGAGGAAGTTTGATAGCTTTTATTTTCTTCCCTCCATTGGTGCTTCTGGGGGAATTATAATTATTTGGAACAGTGCTCTCTTTAGTGGACATAGAGCCTTCTAGAATGATTTCTCTACCTCTGTCACTTTCACTTCTCATCTTTCCAATGACTCCTGGACTCTCACCAACATTTATGGACCTTGCCAAACTGAAAGAAAACATGATTTTTTGGATTAGCTTACTCACATTGTTATGCCTGATAATATGGATTGCTTAGTTCTGGGGAACTTTAATATCATCAGAAGGCTATCTGACAGAAACAGGAGTGGAGGAGATGTAAAGGATATTTTGTTATTCAGTGAAGCTATCAGTAATTTGGGCCTAATTGAGTTGCCACTTAAAGGTAGAAAATTCACATGGAGCAACATGCAAAAAGATCCTCTGCTAGAAAGGCTGGATTGGTTTTTTACTTATAGTTCTTGGACCCACAGTTATCCCTCTACTTTTGTTTACCCTCTTTCCAAACCAACATCTGATCATCTTCCTTGTGTCATTTCTATTGGCACCAATATTCCAAAGTCTCAAATTTTTAGATTTGAAAACTTCTGGTTGCAACATAGTGATTTCAAACAAATTGTGCAGAATGCCTGGAATATACCAGTTGGACACAGTGACAGTGCAAAAAAATTAATGCCAAGCTAAAAAATGTGAGAAGAGGTCTTAAGCTTTGGGCCAAACAGATTCCTTGTCTAAAAGACCAAATAAAAAAGGTCAATGAAACAATTGATCTTCTAGATGTGCTTGAGGAAACCAGAACTGTAACTATCAATGAATGGCACCTTAGAGATTTACTAAAGTCACATGTCATTACTTTACTTCAGAACCAAAATGCCTATTGGAAACAGAGAGGGAAAATCAAATGGGTGAAATTAGGGGATGAAAATACAAAATTCTTCCACTCAAAGGCTACTATAAGTTATAGGCACAATTATATATCAATGCTAAAGAATGAAAACAATCATGAGGTTTTTGAGCATTTTGATAAAGCTGCTCTTCTTTGGGAAGCTTTCAAAACTAGAATGGGTACATCTGAAAAGACTGAGATGCATTTCAACCTTGAAGATTTCTATGGCAATGGCATGTCTAAGGAGACAAGAAACTCTCTTGAAATGCCTTGCTTGGACAAGGAAATTGAGGATGTGATCAGAGAACTTCCCAATGATAAATCACCTGGACCAGATGGTTTTAACAATGAATTCATCAAAAGTTGTTGGCCCATAATTGGAAGTGATATTAAGAAACTTATCTCTGACTTCTATGATGGGCACATCTCTCTTGAGAGTATTAATTCCTCCTTTATAACCCTCATTCCAAAAGTTGAAAATCCTACAACTCCTGCAGATTTCAGACCTATTTCTCTCCTCAACAGTGTCCTCAAGATTATTACCAAGCTCCTGGCCAATAGACTGCAAGAAATTATTTTAAAGATGGTTCACAAGAATCAATATGGTTTTCTCAAAATAAGATCTATTTAGGATTGTTTGGGTGGGATTTTGAATACCTTTTTCAATGCCATAAATCCAAAGAAGAAATTGTCATTTTAAAACTGGATTTTGAAAAGGCATTTGATACAACTGAGCATTCCACCACATTAAAGATTCTAAGGGCAAGAGGTTTTGGAGAGAAATGGATTAAATGTATTGAGATGATCTTTGAGTATGGTACTTCTGAAGTTCTTCTGAATGGAGTCCCTGGGAAAAAGTTCTACTGCAAAAGAGGGGTTACACAGAGGGACCCTTTATCCCCTCTCTTGTTTGTACTGGCTGCTGACCATTTACAATTGATTCTGAATAAGGCAATACACCTGAAGATTATGACTCCACCTTTGGAATGTCCCTCCTGCACAGATTTCATTGTGATTCAATATGCTGATGATACATTAGTGGCTTTGAAAGCTGATGCTGAACAGATGCTATGTATAAAAACTCTTCTCCACACTTTTGCTCTTTCTACTGGTTTTAAAGTGAACTATATGAAATCAAGCATGATGCCAATAAACTTAAGCCATGAAAGACTCACCCATTTTGCTCAAACAATTTTCTGCCAAACTAGGAGCCTTCCCTTCACTTATCTTCGAATTCCACTTAGTTTGACTAAGCCATCTATGGAACATTTTCTACCTATTGTTCGGAGAGTTGAAAGAAGATTATGTGGCATTGCTGATTTTTTAAATTATGGTGGAAAACTTTAGCTGGTTAAATCTGTCATGTCCTCTCTTCCTTTATTCTTTATGAGTTGCTTGGATGTGCATATTGCCATTAAGGAACAAATCATCAAATATATGATACATTGCCTATGGAGAAAGAAGACTGAGGATGTTTAGGCAAAAGGACAGGCTCTTGTGGCATGGAAAAATATTTGCAGGCTAAAGGACCAAGGGGGTCTAGGAGTGCTTGACCTCAACATACAAAACATTGCTCTGCTCTTAAAAAACTTGGACAAAATTTTCAATCACCATGATATTCCTTGGGTTCATCTCATTTGGGGTACATATTACCAGAATGGAAAGTTACTTGGAAGAAGCATGGAAGGATCCTTTTGGTGGAAAACTCACATTAAATTAATTGACACATTTAAAGCCATGGCTAGATGCAATTTGAGGTCTGGGAAAACTATATATTTTTGGACTGACCTATGGAAAGATGAATGTTTACAAAACAAATTCCCACACCTGCTGTCTTTTGCAAAATCTTCAGACATCAGTGTCCAAGAGTTTGTCTAGACAGAATTCTTAGAAGACCATTTTCATCTGCCTCTATCTCAACAAGCATACTCTAAATTTGTACTTTTGGAAGATACCTGTCAAGAGATTTTGCCAACTATCCAAGAAGAACAACCTGACATATGGAGTTATATTTGGGGATCTGACAATTTATCTATCAAAAAGGCTTATTCTGCTATGGTTGGATATACTCCTACCCCACCACATTTCTCATGGATTTGGGAATCCTCATGTCAACCCAAACACAAATTCTTCCCCTGGCTATTGCTTCTGGAAAGGCTAAACATAAGGAACTTGCTGGGAAGGAAACAATTTTCTTTGCCCACCTATAATTGTGCAACACTTAACTGCTCTTTGGAGGAAACCTTGGTACACTTGTTTTGGGATTGCCCTTTTGCAACACTCTGCTGGAACTACATATGTCCAAACAAAGCAGCAGATCTCTCGGGCTTTGATGCATTTGTAGACATCAGAACCAAGTTGAACTTACCATTTGCAATCAAGATAATTATCCTAGCCGCATGGGGAATCTGGATTTGCAAGAATAACAAGATTTTTAATGATAAAAGGCCAACCCTAGAAGGATGGAAGACAATTTTCTACCAAGAAATGAGATGGGTGCAGTACAGAATTAAAAGAAAGCACCAAGAGAGATTTCAAGCATGGCTAAATAAGCAATTATACCAGGGATAATTCCTTAAGTTTGTTTTTCCCTCCTAGAGGTGGATTATGTTTTTTAGATCTCTCTCTATATCACTATAAATATTATATCATATATATAAAGAAACAATTGCAGTGGGGTTTTTTCCCTACCGCTCTACCTCAAAAAAAATTAACCGTGTTTTGAAAACAATCAAAGAGGCTATGGCTCACCATGTTTCGAAAGTTTGGCTATGTTTCGAAATTAACTTCACACCTTGCCAAAATCTGTTCAGTGGACCCACCAGGCAGTTAATGTATAAAAAGAGTGAGAGTTTGGAAAGATTCAACTTCTTGCTAAGAATGTGCATGCCTCGAAATTTGACTGTGTTTTGAAAACAATTCTAGAAAGCAACACGGATTCATAAACAGCCTCACATATTTCAAATTATAAAAAGCAACACAAAGAGCCTCACAATTTTCAAAATATAAAAGGGTCAATATTTATAAACATCCTCACAAATTTCAACTTATAAAAAGGATCAAAAAATCCTCACAAAATTCAAATTATAAAAGGAATCCTATATTTGTAAACATCTCATAAATCTAGCTTATAAAAAGGATCACAAAATGACTCATGGATTTAAAATCATAAAAAACATCATAAAAAGCCTCACAAATTTCAAATTACAAAGGGAACGATTCCATGAAGTCTCACAAATGTCAAATTATAAAAACATCACCAGAAAAATCCTAGGGTTTTTTCGAAGAACTTTTTTATGGCTTCGGTGTCAAACTAGTGCTCTAGTGCCAAATTTGAACAAAAAGGGAGATACTATGGAGATATCAAGCTTGTTGGATCGTAGAGTATCCTAAAGTGGGTGGCCATGATCTGTGTGAGGTAGGTCTCGACCAATCAGGGCCTGACCCTACAACACATAGAAGAACACCTTGTGCACCCAAAAAGGTGTTTCGTGAATCTTTTTTGGAAATTTTGATGAAATGCAAATGCTCATATATAGTTTGGATGGTGGAATGATAAGGTTGTGACAAAGAAAGGTGGTGGATTTAAAAGAGATATGCCCCCAAGTCAGCTTGGGCATTAAACAATATATCAAGAACCAACTACAATGTATCCAGAGGAAAATACAATTAATAAGAATACAAATGCATATGAGAGAAGAATAAAATGAAAAGGGTTTTATAGGATGCTCAAATGCAAGGTGGCATGGTGACATGAGCATGATATAATGATGATGCAATTAATGACAAGTAGGAAGTAGCAATATAAAGACTAGGCAAGTAGCATTGCAATTGTTAGACAATTGGGATGCTACAACTCTCCCCTCTAAACAAGAATCTCGCCCCGAGATTCCTAGGAAAAAGAAAAAGACACAAAGAGAGGCGGGTGTTCGGAACGAAGGTGATCCTCGCCTTCCCAAGATGACTAGCAACAGAATGGTGCGACCATTACACCTTGCAAAATTGCTAGACTTGTTGAAATTCTTGAATTTTCTTCTTAGAAACAAGGACTTGAAGGACCTGGAGGATTGTTGTGAGACGAGAAAGATAAGATGAACATGGCTCCGGTGCTATCGAGAAACACAATAAAATAATAGAAATACTTCTTGAAAGAATCTTGGAAAGATAATGTATCATGGATAAGGAAAAGACACATCATTAGGATTAAAGATCAAAAGATGCAAGTGAATATGATTGTTTTCTTCACCGAAAGAAAAGAGCAACTTTTGAGAAGTTATCAACCACTATGAAAATAGCATTGTTTCTTCCCTTAGTTTTAAGAAAATAAGTTGGGAAAACAATGTCGCCTTCAAACAAGAGAGTTCCTTGATATCAACGGAAAAGGATTTGGGTTAGGAGTTCTTGGATTAGATTCTTCTTGCGCCGCTAAGAACCAAAAGATCATGCAATTGAGCTACGCGGATATATCTTCCAGAGAAGGAGGTGATGCTAGTTTATGGGTGAATCCTGGGGAAGAAGTGGAATGTTGAATATCTGGAGTCTATTGCAGAGATGCTTACTTCTTTATTTAACCATGAGGTTAATGCAATAAATTTGCGATTCATTGCATCGACCATAATTGGCTTCACAAAAAGAAAAGAATTGTCTAAAAGAAGTTAGATATATCTTCCATCCATCTTGTTAATGATGTCAAGCTCCGGTAGAATGAAGAGTATCAGGGGAAGATTTTGCATTGGTTTCCACCAGATCGTTGAAGATTTTCTCCATCTTTAAATAGATGAGACCACCAACAAGAGATTATTGATTATGTTCTTGAGACAACACTCCAAAAAAACAAGGACGGCAGTAAAAAGTATCAAGAGATAGAGGCCACTTCTAACTTCCATGGAATGCGTAAAATCGCATTAATCCACCAATTCAATGTACAAGAGCAAATGATAAGAGTATTCGGATGGGGATCAACCCATCGCGCACCCAAAGCATTACTCCTTAGATGAATAGGAAAATTGTGCAACCCAACTCTCAGAAATTTAGACTAGAGATCTTGACAAGAAGAATTCATGAAGCTTTAGAAGAAACAAAGATGTGATGCAAACACTTCGGCGGATCCACAATAGATAAAGATGATGATGTTGTTGTCTTGTTGGAAGTTCCTGGCCATCAGAAAAAGATATGAACGAAGATCACGGAGAACGATAAAAGATTTAACAGATAGATCAAGGATAGCACCCCCAAACTTTGATAGAAGAATACGAAAGATCTAGAAAGTCTTCATGTCATCTGGCAGATTGAGGATAGAAGATAAAGCGAGAGGGTTTCCAAAGTTTTATTGATGAGCGGAAGACCAAAAGAGTTTCTTGTCCTTCTTAGGCATATCTAAGCGAGATTTAGCCACCTTGAGGAAGTCTTCAACAAAGCAGCAAGAATTACTTGTCAAACCAAGGAAAAAGCTCCGGAGTTGATTGAAGGTGGGGGATGGAATTAACAACTAACTTGATGATTCTAGAATTGTAGCGATGTCTTTAGCAGAAGAACGTTGCCGAGATAGGTGACTTCAAAAAGTTGGAATTCACACTTTGAGAACTTTGCATAGATGCAGTGCTCTCGAAGCTTGAGAGAACAAAAATAAGATGTTCTTTATGTTCTTCCATTGATATAGAATAGGCAAGAATATCATCAAGATATACCACCAAGAATTTAACAATACATTCCAAGAATACCAAGTCCATGAAGCAGGAGAACGAACAAATGCTTGAAACACTTTCTAAGCTCAACGCTCTTCGAAAGATCACATTAAGAGCAAAAGAGATGCACTGGACAAATAGATTATCCGGCCCTTTGGACGAGAAAGGATACCGATTTGTTCACCTTGTTGATCAAAACATCATTTGAAAATAGGACAACTTTGGATAAGAACCGATGATAGCTCATACATTAAGCAAAGCTATCAGAGATGAAAGGATGATATTCTCCTGCATCAAAGAGAACCTTGCAGATATGGAGTTCAAAGATGTGAAGCATGATAACAGATGATAATCCACCATGGTGCCTTAAGGAACCTCCGGATTGCCAAAGATACTTGAATATGATAAAGATATGATCATGGTATAACTCAAAATCACAAGAGATAACTGCCATCATTTGGAGGATTAGATTGATAGCATTGACCATATTCCACTCGTGATAAGTTTCATATAGCTATATTGAGAACCAAATTACAATCACAAGCATTGAATTGACACGTTTTGTATTTAGCCGAAGAGAATTTGCAGATGAAGTAAAAACTCCAGGATTATGCGTCGGTAGCCAAAGATCAAGTTAGCATGAACATGCTGACAAAGAAGGTGAAACATGTATCACATACGACTGAAAATAAGTGTGGAACATAGATGTATCAAAGAAAAAAATTCAGCATTTTTAGGCATTAAAATACCAATAGATGCGAAAATAACTTAACAGATAGAGATTAGCAACTCCACATTCTGTGAAAGCATGACGGAAGGAAGAACACCCTTAAGAAGATTGTGTCGGTTAACAAAGAGTCGGATAGATCGCGCCGGTTTACACATAAGCCTGTCGGTATGGAATGTACCGACCGTTGATAACCACAGGAAGATTGCGACAACAAGGTTGGATGCAACAGATTGACAAAGAATTACACACACATCCTATGGTACTATGGAAACCCCAAACACGTGAATCCTAGTTTGAATTTATAGAAGAGGATAGACAAACGTTATACTTACTTACCAGAAAAGGATGGGTGGGTTAAGAAGAAAAATGGAAGAAGTCCTACTCTCACGTTTAGTTTTTCCCTAATATACATAGCTACCAAAATATTTTCTAGACTGACAACAACCATCTGGCTGAGACCCTGAAGGGCGGAATGGCTCTGATACCAATTGTAATACCTTGGACATTACGCTCTAAGTTCAAGCCTGGACGAACCAAAAGTGGATAAGTGATTCTACCACGGAGGCCCAAGGCCACCCACGTGTAGGCTCGTCAAAGCGGAGCAGGGCACGGTACCAGCCTACCATCTTATCCACTTTCAAGAACATCAGGACAAGAGAGAGCGGCATAAGCGACAGGTAACACGACCATGACATACACAAATGACTATGTATGTCTGCAACTTACAATAGACAGTCGAGTCACACCATCTAGAAACAATAGAAACATAAATATTCAACGCCATACGGCAAGATCCAAATATCCTAAATAGATATAATATTTTAGGATACATCCTCAAACATCATGCAATATAGTATCAAGCGGAAGCGGAAAACATGATCCGAGTACGGATAAGAAGAAAATCGGCATAAGATGCCCTGAAAATAAGCACATCCCGCGCACAGATCTCATGGATCTCCATCCCCGGAATCTCTACACCTGATGGTAATTGCCACCATCATTGGTCTCTTCGACCCAGTAGCCTTTCTAAGAGTATACATGTTCACCTACACCAAATATTTATCGTGTGAGACCCTAGGGGTACTCAGCAGGTCTTAATGCAGCTAAAGGGAATAACCTGGGGGTGATGCAATTGCAACGAAAGATAATATCTACAAAGAGCTATAGAAACTCGCTACATATCTACCCAACCAGATATGGACAGACGCCCGTTAATTAATAGCAACAATTATATAAGCAACATAAATAACCTCGCTCGTTCTCCTTCTCGCTTACCGACGAGAAGGCGAAAGAACAACCCATTTGTTGGAAATTTTATTAACAATTCCATGAGTGTTGTACTAATTTACTAGTCATGTCTTAGTCAAATTAAAGGCGCTACTTTAGTTATGCTTGTCTATGATCAAGAAACTGTGCTCCAAGTCGTCCAGAACGGCGGACACGACTTTTAGAAAGATTTACCCTACAGGGGTGCACAAATAGCAACACACACACGATCAACCTCGGGAAGAAATAAATAAAACGCAACGAGGCCTCACGACAATGCATTCACAGGATTCATAAATCATTTCAGGGGGCCACCCTAATAAGCTACCCGCAACAAAGTTGGCTGACTCCGAGACGGACCCAGGGTTTGCAACAATGGCTGTAAACAACTGGGAACCCGAGAATGTGACTGGGCTTGTCGATACCGTGTAAAAATTCCACATTCTTAAATATTACAGGTGCTCCACGCATAATTGTAAATAAAGCAGTAAAGCATGGCATAAGTACCAGATAGTAATAAAACCTCAAACTAGTTTGTGGCTCCAAGAAATAAAGTTTGAATCAAGCTCAAGCAAAGGCGATTCATGGTCTCACATGCGGATAGTGTGATAGTCAAGATATAGGAATCAAGTACTCAGGGTCCTACGGGACACAAGTGAGCTTAAAAAACCAAATAGCAGATAATGCTCATCGGTGCCTCTTTCATTAGTTATCCCATTACTACTCAGATTTAGTTGTTTAGGTACCTCTTTATCCAAGACTCGCACAAACCCTACACATGTAATTCTATGACTCGCATGGCTCAAACAACTCTTGTAGTAATGGCTCATAGGATTGAGGAACAAGCTTCGGTGGGGTTTAAAAGTAAAGGCCATGGAATACTTAGGATTAAATTTAATGCAATCGCGACTCAATGATGCAAGAGTAAGGTAGAAGAATAGGTACTATATGTATGCAAGAATGGGGAATTGCTTGCCTGAAAGTTTAGTTGTGGAATAAGAATGATCCGGGTAATACTCCTGAGGCTCCTGGTATTCTCCCTGCTTAGTGTCTATCCAGATAAAAACCAAACACACAAGTGCCAAAATAAATACATTGCACAATCATATAAATCATATGCAACAAGCAAGCAAGGTATGCCATGATGAGATGATGCATAATTTATATGGTATAACATATAGCATGGTATAGATGAGAGGTAGGAACAAGAAATAAGCATCTTATTAATTATTTGGACAAGTTTTACTTGCATAAACCATTCAGGTTTTTAAGTATTTATATGATGTATGCTTCAATTTATAGCATGGAATGTATAAACAGAATGGGCTCGTCGCGCTGATGGATTTAGACATATTATTTGCTGAATTTGAAATTATGAAAGTAATGTTATGAATTTATTAAGATAAAGGTATTTATTGGCATTTAAATAATTTCGAAATTTTTAAATTTCTCAAAAATTATTTTGGATGACATATTTGAATTCTTCACATTTTTCTGATTAGAAAACATATATTACATGTATTATTCGAAAATAGTGATTAAAAGATATAATAATTGCATTTTATATAGAACAAGGGGCAAAATTGTTTGAATAGCTAGGGGCATTGAGGTAATTTCTTGGAAATGGATTTGAATTCACGTCTGAAATATATTTACTTTTCTTTTTGAAAGTTTTTACAAATCCCAAACAGATTTATAGATATGATTTTATATTTGGCTTTGCATTATTTGAAATATTCACAAGAATTGTTTAGGGAAAAGAATAAAGGGCAGTGGACCACCGGAAGGGAGAACTGGGCCGCGGTTTGGCTATCTGCCGCACGCGGGCGAACGGAACAAGATAGGGCCGGTTTTAACTTAAAATGAAGACAGAGACATAGTGTAAATTACCGAACTTTGGCTAAAGATTGTGAGCTCGTTTGACCTCCGATTTGAACACGAATTGTTTCTGAGAAAAGATGGTACGTAGGAGAAGAACCTAGAATGAAATGATTCTCCGGAACACCACTAATATAGCCGGGATAAATTCGGTAATATGGATGGAAACACACTGTTTCGCAGATACGTACACTGACAGTGACATTGCGCGTTAATCAGTGGATGATTTAGAGAGCTACGGGCCACCGTTTTAAGAGAAGTTTTGGCTGGTGTGAAGAGGAGATGTAGGAAATAAACTTTGATCAAATAAGCTTCGATGAAGGAAGACTGTAGTGCTCGGGAACTTGCAAAGAACAGAGGGGTTTCAGTCGATTAACTGACGAACCGAAACAGCAGATTTGCAGTGACGAACAGCGGACTTTGGGAGAGGGTTGCGGGTGATGTCGAGCACCAAATGATGCGAGGTTTGTTGCTGCGGCGAGCTAGTACATCCAAGTTCATGTCAGTTTGAAGGACGGCGCAGGAGATGCACTGGATCGTTCGCACACTTGCATAGAACAGAGGCAAAAATGCATACCGCAAACTGTCAAACTGCAGGCCAAAATTTAGAGAGTTTGGGGGGATCTTTCAAGGATGATTACAAGCGGCACGGTGGATTCAAGCAAGCATGCAGCGGATTGTTTTGAAGAGGGTTTCTAGGGATACAATTTTTTTCATAATGTCGGGCCTAAGGTGTACTGCAGAGGGCGCGCTTCTACGACGAACAAAGAGGAAAAGCCTGCCTGCAGTGCGCGTGGCTGCTATTGCTTCCGTCAGATGTGCGCAGCGCGGCATGCGATGCAAGGCGACCAGAGAGAAGGGCGAGGTGGGGCTCACCGAGGTTTGGACGGAGATTTGGTGGCCGGCCGGGAGACGGTGGCGCAGCGACGGTGGTGACCAAGGCGCTGGCATGAGCGGCGACCGGTGGGCTTTCGGGTGCACGGGTGGGGCGTGGTCGATATGCTGCATCTCCTCCTTGCCCCGTGAACCGAGAGGCTCCAGTAGCACCTGGCAATGCTCTAGGACACGGTGGCTAGGCTCCGGTGGCACACGATGAACGGCGGAGCACGGTGGCCGGCAAGGTTAACATGGCCACGGTGGGGTTTGAGGTTGCTGTGGGGAGGAAGAAGGTGAAGTCTAGATCAGGATATAGGATGGAGAGGATAGTGTAGGCGGAAGGGCGGGGTCTTGCTTTTGTGGAATGAGATAGAGGGGAAGGTTAGACACTGGCTTGGCGTGGGCATTGCTGGCGTCGGCACCTGATCGGCTTCGTGGAAGATCAACAAAGACAACGACATGGCGTCGGTCTCCAGCGGTTCGGTCGATCCATGAAGAGAAAAGGGGTTGACGATGCGGCTGGTGCACCTGGTACACACGCAGGAGTGCTCGGCTGCTACTGGGTTCGGTTCACGCCAGGGAGAGAGAAGGTTAAGCTAGCTGGGCGGGTGGTTCAGGGAGAGTGGGATGAGTGTTTGATTGGGTGCACACGTGTAGGTTAGGTTTAGAAGAATATTTAGGCAAGGATTAGTGTAGAGATTAAAAAGGGGCACTATCTCATGTGGGATATGTAAAAGGGAATGATCACATGTATGTGTGTGCGGGGCATTTAGAAGAGAGAGAAGAAGGCATGTGGCAAAAGAGAGATACTAATAGAGAGTATCCTATGCTTGCAAGAAATAAAAGGAAGTAGATGACAAGAATAGATACAAGATTAAGGGAGTGGTAGATGGAATTGAAATTACAAGATATGCCCCAAAGTCCAATTGGGCATGTATTATAATCACAATTCAAAGGAACACCAAAATAGAGGACAAGTGGTGCAAGCTTGCATGTCCCATGCATGATGTAATAATGCCACTAACATAATCGTAAAAACAATTATGAATTCACATGGACATCCATTTAAACATGCATTCAAAAATATTTGAATTCTGGCCCCACAAAAATAACAAGCTTGCATTCAAGTGAATTTAGATAGCATATACACACATATGAAACTAAATGACCATTATAGTGTCACTACTAGGAAACAACCCATCTGTGGCCTACTGAAATGGAACTTCTGTGGTGCATATCTTAGTCGTCACTGTTACCTCGCCAGTAATAACTACTTCCTGTGGCGCATATGGATATGCGCCACAGAAGTCCCAGACTTCTGTGGCGCATTTCTTCATATGCGTCATAGGAAGAACTTCGGTGGCGCATTTACGTGTATGCGCCACAGAAATGCCATGCGCCACTGACTATATAATTATATGCGCCATTGATTGCGTAACACATATTCGAAGTAAAATACTTTCCTGGTGTATAATCAGGTATTTATACAGGATTTATACAGTATTTATCCATATGAGTATAAAATACATTGCACAAGTAGTAGATGCATGAAAACCGACATATATATAATACAAACACTTAGAGCCCGATCGAGATACATATATAGTGTCAAGTGCCAACTTTTTACACAAGCGCCGAATACAAAGTTCATATCATCTCACATTACAAATATGAAGTGGCCACCGCCGCCTACACTAGGATCAAATAGAATACAGCTGTGATAATGGTGAGAAAGAGCATTAGCCCGACCAATATCTTCATCCGGTTCTTCTTCCACAAGTGGTTCCTCTACTTGGTTATCGCATCCTCTCTGGTCGCGTATCCTTTGTAGATGTTGCCGCTGAACTTGTTCACTTGTTTGTGGCAATCCTCCCACTCCTCGTAGACTCCTGGAACCCTACCCATGTACACCACATACCACCTTGTCGCCGTCTCTATAGACGACAAGGCATATTAGTAAAAATACAACGAAAAGAATGAATAAAGGGTTCACATCCATATATATATATATATATATTCACAGAATATAAAACAAAAGATCCATAAACCTAAAAGTTAGATTATCATAGAAGCAATAAGTTCAACGACAATAGGACCACAAGGTAGTTTAAGTCTAACAATAATGGCCATTTCTACCACGAGATAGTAAAGTTTATGACACACACACACTAATACAGCAGGCGTCCATCAAGAATATACACACACTGGATCATGCTAGAGGCACACATCGATCATGATGAAGACTTCCTCTTCTCGCTCGGCTTCGGGAACGGTAGATAGCCCTCTTTCGTCATCCATGTCCTTGTGTCACCCTGCTTACGGAGGTGTTCTTCGATCTCCCTCTTACTCAACCCTCTGGCTTGTTTTAGGGCACCGCCCCTTGTGTTGACATCTTCAATGATGATTTGTGACAACTTCATCTGAATGTGATGGAAGTCTTCTCTAAGATTAGCATCGTCGATTTTCTCCAAAGTTTCGGCCCATCCTCGGAGACTAGATGGCAGCGTTAGGTTCTGGCAATCCCGAACATAGCCTTTAAGGTGATGGAGGACGTAGAAGGCCTCCTTGGCACCAGTAGTCGACTGCTTGACGCAGGGGAAGTCGAGCATGTGCTTGAACACGTGTTTGCCATCCTTGATACATTCTCCCTTATCTACGAAGGTGCATCCCTTCTTGGTGCAACCCTCGAGAGCCTCATTGAGAACACCCCTTATTCTGCTGTAGTCTTTCTTCTTCGTCAAACTCCCCGAGTCGAAATACGTGGCTAGCGAATACCTCGGGGCAAGGACGATGAGTGTGCAGTATTTGTCTCTGCGCAACACAGTTGGAACGCAATGTTGGAAAAAGAGCAAAGGAAGAAATCTATAAGAAATGCATAAGTTACGCTGGCGATGAGCGAGTGTGTATACTTACTCAGGAAAGAAAGGCAAAAGAAGTGTGCCCTTCCTCTTGTTGTCCACCATGAACTTCTTGAGGTACGTCGTCGCCTTGGTCCGTGTCTCTGATCCTTCGACCAACTGGTTGTCCCGCATGTAGTAGGGATCCACTATCACGATTTCCGGGGTACTTTCTCTCTTGATCGTGAGCGCCAGATTTGAGCGCGTATAGGCGGACCAAGTTATAGTCCAGCCGTTTCGTGAGAAACAGCTTGAATATGTCCTCGAACGCTATGAAAAATATATCCGCGGGGGGTTCATCGACGAAGCCCAGGTCCAATGGCACCTTGGCCGTGAAAAACGAGTAATTTGGATCTTTGTCTTTAAGAAGGAGGGCCTCTAGTGTCTTGACACCCTCGTGCAAAGTTAACATGGCTCCAACCGCAATGTGGATCATATCCGGAGTCAATATCGGATCACCAGCTACATGCACTCGGGGCAAACCAAATTGTGTGGATGGTACGACGATGGTGTCCTGACCTCGGATCCTCTTCGGAAGAGGCTGGCTCGCACCCTTCTTATTATTATTATTACCTCTCTTCCTGTAGTGCTTCTTCTTCACAACAGTGTCAACCACTGCCATCTGCTCATCAGTCGCCTTTTGGAGTGTGTTGGGGCTGAAAACCAATCCCGGTTTCTCTTGTGGTGGATCGGTGGCCGGAGGCGTCTCTTGAGAAAGACCATGAAAGACCAGGCGTTGCGTGCATGTATTGGGCCGACCAGCTTGATGGTCGTCGCGAGCTGTGAAGGGTTCTTCATCCACAGAAGGCATATACAATCCTTTGGTGGTGTTGGTGTTGATGAAGTCGTCAACATTGACCAATTCATCATCATCTTCATGGGTGCCATCATGTGGTGGTGGTAGCAGGGGCAACGGCGGTTGCGGCACAACGTCTTTGCCATGTGGCGGTGCACACGCTGCCAAGAGTTGATGGTGACGGCTGGTGGTGGCGACGACGGCGGCTACTGGCTTCCGAGGTGGTGGCCGGGCGATCGGTCGAGAGGTGGCACCGGTGCTCCCCCCTGCAAGACGAATCTAGGTCTTCGGCCATGTCAAGGGCCAGTTGTAGCATTCCCTATGGGTCTTGTGTTCGTCGGCTCCCTGAGGTTGAGAGGGGGGTCCATGTCGTCGCACCCTGGCAACACCCGAGCCAACCTGACCCTCATCACGTCATCATCCATTGGATTGTTGTGCATCGTGCGGCTCGTCGGTTGTATAAGAGTGCCCTTGGCAACATCCTTCAACTCACCACCGACATCTTTAAGCAGGAGTACGCAAGAAGTGTCCTGAGGCAAAAACATATTGTTGGGCGTCATGAGATGGCAGCAGTCATGCATCAAAGGCATAAAGGAGATGACATGCACTAACTAATTAGTTACCTTGGTGATGGCGTGGATCTCGGCTAATGTAGATACACGGCCGATGCCGACGGCCGGCCTAAGATCATCTACAATCTCCCGTTCGGGTGCCTCACGAAGCACCACCGTCGTCGGCTACGCCTTATTGGTATCTTTGGCGGGAGGGGGCGTCGGTGTGACCAAAACGAGCAGCTGTGTCCCGATGTTGACAGCCGGTGGGGTCACCAGGTCCGGCGACACGGTAACATTGATGCCCGAGTTGCTGCCGCTTAAGCTGGGCAGATGTATCGGCCCCTGTCGACCTCCCGCATTCCAAGCAGTAAGCCCCTGGAAAAACTCAGGGGGGATCATCGAGCGGAGCTTCTCTTCCACTAACTTGTCCACCGTTTTCTCGTCCACCGCCTTCTCCTCCAGTGTCTGCACCTTCATCTTCAGCTCTGCAACAGCGGCTTTATCCTGGTTCTTCCTCTCCCTTCTTTTCTTGGCATCCTCTTTGTAGTACTCCTTGAACTTCATGCTCGTACCGAAGACGGACACACGGCCAGCTAAGGACGGCGGAAACCCCTTGTCCCTCTTCTTGTAAGCATTGGTCGCCCTGTTGAAAACCGTGTCCCATGGCTCCATCAAATCCTAGGATGACTCTGTGGTAGTAGCGTTCAGTTTATCCTCCTACAGAGACAAGGAAAGGTGAACCCATTTAGATTCTTGACTTCATTATCTTAATTAGAACGCAATAGACTTGAGATCGGCAATAAATTCCTTACTAGCTTCTTCTCGAATGCCTTCACCTCCGGATCGTCGGTGATGAACTCCCTTGTTTCCTTGTCCAGGTAGTAGCGGGCCCAAACAAATTGCCTAAGCTGCAAGTCCGTGATTTTAAGCCAAGGGTTGTCTTTACCAAGGCATTCAAACTCGGCGTCCTCCTTGTCCCAAATGGCCTGTTTCCCCCTGTAACCGCCGCTTCCAAGGCGGTGGTTACCTATGTTCTGTTCCCGCATACTCCTTCCCCATTGAGTCCATTTTATAGCGTCAGCGGTAGCTATATCCGCCTTGAATATCCTAAACTCCTCTTTGTCGAGCATCGGATTTTTCTTACTAATAACCTCCCAGCTTTCACCTTTGTCAATGCTATTCTTCACCCGGGTTTTCCAGCTGCTCAAGGCGTTGCTCATCTTCGTGAGGGCTAGTTTGTTCACCGGGTTCTTTCTCTCGAGGTTTCTAAACCGCTTTGGGAATCTGTATCGCTTGTGAAGCTTCTTAAGGAGGTTATCGACCAAAGCTGCATTGTCAGCATGTCTGATGTACTTCGTGTTGATCGACATGCTTTCCCGGACGGTGCACCCGGGTTGTAGGCCGTACCATTTAGCAATCGCCTCTGGCGCAATGGGTAGGCCACTTTCTGTGACCTCAGTGAACTTATCGCAGACGGTGGCGAGCACTGGCACCTTCCGCTCCTTCTGTTCCTTCTTATTCTTCTGAGAAGCGGCCGGGTTGCTGCTACCGCCATCCATGCGCTCGCCGCCATCGGTGCGGGCTCCACCATCGGTGGTGCCATCCTCTTAGTCGCTGCCTTCACTAGTTCCATCGTAGTCGTCTTCGTCCCCCTCGTAATTAGGATCTCCGCCCTCATTGGCCCCAGCAGCTCTGGCGACGGTCACCTCCTCCTCCGGTGGTGGTGTCATCCTCATCGCCTCCTCCTCCTCCTCCTGTTGGGACCCCTGCCAGAATGACTGGTTGGCCTGTCTAGCTTGTTCTTCGACGCTGATCATGTGCTTAGAAGGTCCAGACTCCTTGTTGCCCGACATGTTTGCACTACTCTATTTAAAAGAGGCAAAAAGTTAGCACAAATCTCAGCCGAAAAATTCGGCATGACCTTTGCTAATTTTTTGACCTAGGAGTGCCCATTTCTCAACCAAAACGGAAGTGAATCGACACTTCGGGAGAAATGGGCAACTCAAATAAAATCCTTGCAAGACAAAACACCCCATCCCCATATTGACAACCCCATGCATTGACCCCAGCATCCATCATATCCATCATCCACATGCAGTATATATATAACAGATATACTAGTCCATCATCACATCACAGCCCCATGTATATATATAACAGATATAGTAGTGTAACAAAAGTACTTGCTAAACAGCAAAAGTGTAACAGAAGTGTAGTACTTGCTATAGTACTAGGCTGAAGTGTAACAGAAGTACTTGCCGAACAGCAGATAACAGTTTAACATCCTAATAAAGGAGTTTGTGAAAAATGAGAGATCAAATCTATACAATTTTCTTTAAGGATTTTGATCGGCAAATCCAATTTACCATAAACCGACCATAGTTCCGATTTGACCAAACTCCTTTGATCACGGTACGTCGATTCAGATCTAATTCCCGATTCGATCAATCATATTGATCTTCGCGTGATTCAGAAGGATTTATGTGTCACTGTCTACCCCGATGGCGGAAACCGACCGGTAGGGGTAAGTCGTTCGATGACCTTAGAATCACGATCACGGAAAGTAAGATCATAGATCAATCCAGAAACACCGCCATACAAACGATCATATCATTCATATCAATCAACATATCACCATATGCAAACTTCCCGAACCTATGACTGAATAGCATCGGCTCTGATACCACTGTAGGGTAACGGGTAGGCTACACTAGCGTAAAATCAAAAATTTCTACCGCGTCAACCAGGAATACTATGGTCATAGATCACGGGATTACCGCTAGACGCGCAGGTGCCGAACTCGATGAAGCACGTTGCGGTAGTGTAGATGTTCTACGTCTCCTCCTCGTCCTCGTCCCACGAGCAGCTCTCCTTTGTGCGGCTCGTCCAAGTGCTACAGATGCAGCACCTCCGAGGTATCCACACGTCCGGAGTGGAAGCCGTCACACGCCAGACTGCTAGGTCTGCGCGTGCAACACAGGCGAAAAAGGAGTGGCGGCTGGGTGGAATGCTCTCACGTTTTCAGCTCGCCTCACTCCCTCTTATATAGGCATCCCTGGTGGGCTTCTACATTAGCAGCCCATTAGCAGCCTAAGCCTGGTCTAATTCGGATCCAATCCTCATTAGGCTTCCAGCCCCTAAAGTGTGTGACCCTATAGGTTCATACACGTATAGACATGACGCGAGTACACTTACTCCATCAATAGTTGGTAGCGGCCTCTAGCAAGACGTGCCAACTCCTAAACGCATATAAAGATCATTCGGACGAACCATCACAAGGTTGAGTACATGTCTTTCCCTTTGCCTCACGATATTTGGTCTAGCTCTAAGCTGACCTCTCTTTCTCGATACTGTGATTCAGAATCCCTTTACTAGGTTAACTCTTAACCATATGTAGCACGGCCATGCATTTCTGGATCCGATCACTCGAGGGGCCCAGAGATATCTCTCTCAAGTAGAGAGGGGCAAATCCCATCTTGATTGACCGATGCCTTGCAGCATGTATCAGGACAAACCCGAAAGCTACCTTTATAACTACCCAGTTACGAAGTAGTGTTTGATAGCCCCAAAGTAGGTCGATCCACATCTCAAGTACATGCGACAATCTCAGGTCTAAGGACAAAACGTACACGATGTGTAGAGAGAGCTGCAAGTATTATTGCTAGTCTCATGTTGGGTCAGTCCAACCCCATGTTCATAACATGTGTCCACATCATTGGTTTGACATCTCTATGTCAATGACTTGCGAAACATAGTCATTAACCAATCGATGTGCTAGTCTAATATTCACGTGTGTCCTCGCATGAACTCCGACTAGGGACAATTATTAGATAACCATACAAGTAAAGAGTTTCACAAACAATTCACATAATTGCCAATCAATACAAGTTGCCTGGTATATGGATATTCAAGGAACATTATAATAACTCATGGATACACATGAAATACAATCATCTCTATGATTGCCTCTAGGGCATATTTCCTTCAGTCTCCCACTTGCACTAGAGTCAATCTAGACAGTATCTAATACCTATTGCTCTTGTGTGCGCTTCATGCGCAGGCTGCGGGAGTGGCTTAGTCAAGGGATCAGCAACATTTGAGTCCGTATGTATTTTGCATAACATGACACTACCTTCATCAATGAACTCACGAATCAGATGGTAGCGCATGCGAATATGTTTGTTCTTCTGGTGCTGTCTAGGTTCTTTGGCTTGTGCAATAGCACCATTGTTGTCACAATAAACGTCCAAGGGATTGGACGAGCCCTGAACCACACCAAGAGCGATCAGGAAATTCCTAATCCAAACAGCTTCCTTTGCAGCCTTCGAGGCAGCAATATATTCAGCTTCTATTGAAGAGGAGGCCACTGTATCTTGCTTGGAACTTTTCCAGCTCACAGCACCACCATTCATGACAAACACATAACCTGATTGCCATTTCGAGTCCTCTGAGTCATTAAGGTAACTCGCATCTGTGTAACCCTTTACACTGAGTTCAACCTCACCTCCATAAATTAGGAACATATCCTTAGTCCTTCTCAAGTACTTAAGGATATTCTTTACCGCTGTCCAGTGAATCTCACCTGGATCAGCCTGGTATCTGCTCGTAACACTTAGAGCATAGGAAACATCAGGGAGAGTACATGTCATTGCATACATGATGGATCCAATAGCCGAAGCATATGGAACCCTACTCATGCGTTCTCGCTCATCAGTGGTCGAAGGACACTGAGTCTTGCTGAGTTTAATGCCGTGAGACATGGGCAAGAACCCCTTCTTAGCCTCTTCCATGCTGAACCGTTTCAACACTTTGTCAATGTACGTACTCTGGCTTAATCCAATTAGCCTCCTTGATCTATCTCTATAGATCTTGATACCCAGAATATATGCCGCTTCTCCCAAGTCCTTCATAGAAAAACTATTTTTCAATGAGGTCTTAACAGACTCGAGCATAGGAATGTCATTTCCAACCAATAATATGTCATCCACATATAAGATTAGAAACACAAGTGATTTCCCATTTTCTTTCTTATACACACAAGGTTCTTGTTCGTTTTTGGTGAAGCCAAACTCCTTTACAACTTCATCAAATCGAATGTTCCAACTCCGAGATGCTTGCTTCAGCCCATAAATAGACTTTTGAAGTTTGCATACCTTTCCAGCATTGTTTGGATCGACAAAACCTTCGGGCTGTATCATATACACGTCCTCAGAAAGGATTCCATTTAAGAAAGCCGTCTTGACATCCATCTGCCATATCTCATAATCGAAATGTGCAGCAATGGCTAGAATGATCCGTATAGATTTAAGCATCGCTACGGCGAGAAAGTCTCGTTGTAGTCAACTCCTTGAACTTGTCGAAAACCTTTTGCAACAAGTCGAGCTTTATGGATGTGAACATTTCCATCCATATCAATCTTCTTCTTATAGATCCACTTGCACTCGATGGCTTAAAAACCATCAGGCAGGTCAACCAAGTTCCAAACTTGATTGTCTCCCATGGACTCTATCTCGGATCTCATGGCAATCAGCCATTTCTCAGAGTCTGGGTCCACCATCGCTTCTGCATAGGTCGCAGGCTCATCATTGTCTAACAATAATAACTCTCGCGCTTCGCGGAGCCTCGCCGACCTTCGTGGTTGTGGTGCTTCTATTGCCACGGGTTCCTCAACTTGTTCTGCTACAATAGCATCACTCATAGAAGCATCCCCGACTGGCTCATCTTGAACTTCTTCAAGTCGCACCGACCTTCCACTCGTTCCCTTTGTGAGAAACTCTTTCTCTAGGAAGACACCGCTACGAGCGACAAACACTTTGCCCTCTTCTCGGTTGTAGAAGTAATACCCTAAGGTTTCCCTTGGGTATCCCACAAAAATGCACTTATCCGATTTGGGTGTTATCTTGTCCGACTGAAGTCGCTTGACAAATGCATCACAACCCCAAATCTTTAGAAAAGACAAACTGGGATTCTTTCCAGTCCACATCTCATATGGTGTCTTAACTACGGATTTAGATGGTACCCTATTTAGTGTGAAAGATGCTGTTTCTAGCGCGTAACCCCAAAATGATAATGGTAAATCCGACTGGCTCATCATCGATCGAACCATGTCCAACAAAGTTCGATTACGCCGTTCAGAGACCCCGTTTCTTTGAGGCGTTCCGGGCGGCGTGAGCTGTGGAACAATTCCGCAACTCTTAAGATGATTGCTAAACTCGTGACTCAAATATTCACCTCCGCGATCAGATTGCAAGGCCTTTATTTTCTTGCCACGTTGATTCTCTACCTCATTTTGAAACTCTTTGAACTTTTCAAAAGTTTCAGACTTATGCTTCATCAAGTAGACATAGCCATATCTACTGAAATCATCAGTGAAAGTAATGAAGTAGTGATATCCTCCTCTGGCTGTCGTGCTCATTGGTCCACATACATCAGTATGTATGAGTTCCAACAAGTCTGTCGCTCTCTCGGGAAACCCCTTGAAAGGCGTCTTGGTCATCTTTCCAAGTAAACAAGCTTGACATGTCTTGTATGATTCAAAATCAAACGAAGTTAGAAGACCATCACCATGGAGCTTCTTCATGCGCTTTTCACTTATATGCCCCAAACGACAATGCCATAGATAGGTAGGACTCAAATCATTTGGCCGAAGCCTTTTAGCACTAACATTGTAAACACATGCATTATCAAGATTTAAAATAAATAACCCATTCATAATGGGAGCATCAGCCACAAACATAGCATTCTTAGAGATTACACAACCATTGTTTGTACTCCCGAATGAATAACCATCCCTCATCAAACATGAAGGTGATAAAATGTTTCGACCCATACTAGGAATGTAATAACAATTATTCAACTCCATGATAAATCCTGACGGAAGGTGAAGTTGCATGACGCCGACGAACAATGCAGCAACCCTTGCTTTATTTCCGACGCGAAAATCCACTTCGCCTTTCTGCACTTCTCTAGTCCTTATTAGCCCCCGCATCGAATTGCAAATATGAGCAACCGATCCGGTATCAAATACCCAAGAGTTAACATAAGAATCTGCGAGAAAAATGTCCACAACATTTACAACAAGTATACCTGAGTGGGAAGTACTCTTACTTCCACTTTTCTTCAAAGAAGCCTGGTACTTGCTGCAGTTTCTCTTCCAGTGGCCATATTCGTGACAAAAGAAACACTCAGTGTCTCCTGCAGGACCAGCCTTTTGCTTGGGTGCAGGGTTTGGCTTAGGGATCGTATCCTTAGCCTTGCCCTTCTTCTTCTGCCAAGAAGTGCCCTTTTTCTTGAAGCTAGGCTTGTTCTGCACAGCCATCACATGGCTATGCCCTGCACACTTCTTAATGTCACATTCTGCTGTTTTCAGCATCCCACATAATTCATTAAGGCCCCTCTCCACCCCATGCATATGGTAGTTCGAAATGAAATGCCCATAGCTAGATGGAAGAGATGCCAAAATGAAGTCAGTGGCCAACTCTTGGCCTAATGGAAAACCAAGCTTTTCCAAAGTCTGACTGTAACCAACCATTTTGATCACATGGGGGCCTACAGCTGCTCCCTCTGCCAGCTTGCATTCCACAAAGGACTTAGCGACATTGTACCTCTCAGTCCTAGCCTGAGTCTGGAACATGTCCTTAAGCGCAACGATCATATCGTACGCTTCCTGATCCTCAAACTGTTTTTGAAGATCAGGTTCCATGCATGCAAGCATAAGACAACTGACCTCAAGAGATTCATCACATGCTTTCTTGTAGGCATTCTTAAGGGTAGCAGTTGCATTATCAGCAGGTTCATCCGGGATTGGGGTATCCAGAACAGTTTCCTTTTTCTCAGCCCTGAGAACAATTCTCAGGTTACGGACCCAGTCCGAATAGTTTGTTCCATTTAGTTTATCCTTTTCAAGAATCGAACGCAAAGCAAAAGGTGATGAATTGTTCGGTGCCATTGATCTACAACAAAAAATATGCAAAATACTAAGCCATGTAACCATGAAAGAGTAAAACATATTAAACAATTTAATAGCATATACTCCCACTTAAATCAACATCCCTCTATTGATACTAAGTGATTCAAGATCCCCAATTAACAAGTCGACTAGTGAGCTTTAGCATCACTGCTAGAAGACAAGGTAAATCGGTAAGCAACCTTTGCTAATCATATCACATATGACTCTTGTTGTTGGGTGACATCTCTATGTCAAAACTAGGCGCCCAACCTTTATGCCCCAAGGTCCTTAACTGTTAAGATGACCTTGTTAAGCTCACCAACCCTTATGCGTGTAGGTATCCAATACAAACCCATCCAGCCAAGGAAAACCGTGGCACCCTAATTTCATAGACCCACCAACGATTGTACAGGGCATAGGATGGTGCAAGGTTTGGTTGGGAGGGCATGGTTTAACTTAAACTTTGTGAGGGATCGTTCTACTTCTATCATCTAAGCATGCATAGTAGTAAAACGTATAAGAATAGCATTCACATAGATGTGATACAGTATGGCCCATTTTCTCATGGTGATCTCCATCGCCATAGAACCTGTCCACCATGATGATCTCCATCTTCATGCTCTATGCGAGCCATCCTCCAAGTGATGAGTTCTCCAAGAAATAATACAAGCTATTACTCCTAACATCTAGTAATCAAAATTACATTGTATTGGGATCATCACAAGTTGGCACGCAGGCCATTACAATAATTGACAACACATATGGCTCCAGCCGTGTTGCCCAACTCACGACACGCAGGTCATGAAAAATACATACATGCATCACATACATTTTTGGGCCATACTGATCACATAAATCCTGCAAAAACAAGTTGTGCATAGAATCGCATTCTACCGGATCATGTGAAATCGTACCACCTATGAACCTTAACGAGATACAAAAAAGGGGGGGCTACGACTAAGGGGGGTCTAGGGGGTCTCCCCCTGCGGGGTTCGAAGGGGCAGCGCCCCTCGCGGTACCGTGATCAAAGGAGTTTGTGAAAAATGAGAGATCAAATCTATACAATTTTCTTTAAGGATTTTGATCGGCAAATCCAATTTACCATAAACCGACCATAGTTCCGATTTGACCAAACTCCTTTGATCACGGTACGTCGATTCAGATCTAATTCCCGATTCGATCAATCATATTGATCTTCGCGTGATTCAGAAGGATTTATGTGTCACTGTCTACCCCGATGGCGGAAACCGACCGGTAGGGGTAAGTCGTTCGACGACCTTAGAATCACGATCACGGAAAGTAAGATCATAGATCAATCCAGAAACATCGCCATACAAATGATCATATCATTCATATCAATCAACATATCACCATATGCAAACTTCCCGAACCTATGACTGAATAGCATCGGCTCTGATACCACTGTAGGGTAACGGGTAGGCTACACTAGCGTAAAATCAAAAATTTCTACCGCGTCAACCAGGAATACTATGGTCATAGATCATGGGATTACCGCTAGACGCGCAGGTGCGGAACTCGATGAAGCACGTTGCGGCAGTGTAGATGTTCTACGTCTCCTCCTCGTCCTCGTCCCACGAGCAGCTCCCCTTTGCGCGGCTCGTCCAAGTGCTACAGATGCAGCACCTCCGAGGTATCCACACATCCGGAGTGGAAGCCGTCACACGCCAGACTGCTAGGTCTGCGCGTGCAACACAGGCGGAAAAGGAGTGGCGGCTGGGTGGAATGCTCTCACGTTTTCAGCTCGCCTCACTCCCTCTTATATAGGCATCCCTGGTGGGCTTCTACATTAGCAGCCCATTAGCAGCCTAAGCCTGGTCTAATTCGGATCCAATCCTCATTAGGCTTCCAGCCCCTAAAGTGTGTGACCCTATAGGTTCATACACGTATAGACATGACGCGAGTACACTTACTCCGTCAATAGTTGGTAGCGGCTTCTAGCAAGACGTGCCAACTCCTAAACGCATATAAAGATCATTCGGACGAACCATCACAAGGTTGAGTACATGTCTTTCCCTTTGCCTCACGATATTTGGTCTAGCTCTAAGCTGACCTCTCTTTCTCGATACTGTGATTCAGAATCCCTTTACTAGGTTAACTCTTAACCATATGTAGCACGGCCATGCATTTCTGGATCCGATCACTCGAGGGGCCCAGAGATATCTCTCTCAAGTAGAGAGGGGCAAATCCCATCTTGATTGACCGATGCCTTGCAGCATGTATCAGGACAAACCCGAAAGCTACCTTTATAACTACCCAGTTACGGAGTAGTGTTTGATAGCCCCAAAGTAGGTCGATCCACATCTCAAGTACATGCGACAATCTCAGGTCTAAGGACAAAATGTACACGATGTGTAGAGAGAGCTGCAAGTATTATTGCTAGTCTCATGTTGGGTCAGTCCAACCCCATGTTCATAACATGTGTCCACATCATTGGTTTGACATCTCTATGTCAATGACTTGCGAAACATAGTCATTAACCAATCGATGTGCTAGTCTAATATTCACGTGTGTCCTCGCATGAACTCCGACTAGGGACAATTATTAGATAACCATACAAGTAAAGAGTTTCACAAACAATTCACATAATTTCCAATCAATACAAGTTGCCTGGTATATGGATATTCAAGGAACATTATAATAACTCATGGATACACAAGAAATACAATCATCTCTATGATTGCCTCTAGGGCATATTTCCTTCAGAAACTGTGGTGCATCTTTTTTTTGGAACTGTCCATTTGCAGAACAGTGCTGGAATTACATCTATCCTCAAAGATTAAGAAATCTCTCTGTTCTGAATGCTTTTGAGGACATTAAAGCCAAGTTAAATGTACCTTTTGCCATGAAAAAATTAATCACTACAACTAGGGGACTTTGGATAATCAGAAACAACAGAGTCTTTGAAAACAAAAGGCCAAATTTTGAAATTTGGAAGGGAGTTTACATGCAGGAACTTAAGATGGTATCTCTCAGAATGGAGAAGCAGCATGCATAATCCTTCAAAGAATGGCTCCAATCACAAGATTAGATAACTGATAGCTTTCTTTTTTTATTTTTCTTTCTCTGTTGTAATCTTTGTACTTATATGTAATTAATAAAAGTTGCAGTTGGGTTTTCCAACACTGTTTTAGCCTCAAAAAATGCCTCGCCTCCAGGAGCAGCTACACTATTTTCTACAATTTTTGACTAATGGAGTTAACATGAAACTGTAATAAGAGTGAGTAGAAGAAACACTATATGAGTTTTTCATGACAAAAAACATTATTTCATAAATAAGATAAATTGCAAACATGGGAATTGAACACAAGACCAAATGATTGAGCATATTCTTTGTACCAACTGATCTACCACACTGTGAATGTCACAATAGGACAGTTGGCCCTAATTATATATTTGATAGAACATTGAAGTACCACCATTTTGTCAAAATATTTGGGTACCTCTCAATCCTACGACATGCCAACTTGTGTACTCAACATTTAATCACGAGAGACCGGTTGATCATACAGTGTAGTTAAACGTATTCGTTCATCATGCAAAATCAGACAACAACGGGGCAATTGTTAGTGTTTCGGTGGTGTAGTCTATGGTACCTAGGGACGGTGGACGGCGGACGGTGACGAGGTGGATGGCGAATGGCGAGGTGGACGGCGGACGGCAAGGTGGCTCCTCCTCCACGGGCTCCGGCGAGGTGGCTGCGAACGGGCTCCTCTTCCTACGCGCTGCGGACGGGTTCCTCCTCCATGGGCTCTGGCGATGGGGGGCGGCTCTCCTCCACAGGTTCCGGTGCGGCGGTGATGGCGCTGCGGACGGGCTCCTCCTCCACGGGCTCTCCTCCACGGCGGCCCTGGCGCTAGGGTTGCAACGACAGAGAGAGGCGACAGATTGGCTAAGTGTGGATCGAGAGAGAGAAAGGGGGATTAGGGGGAGAGGCCGAACCGTTCTGTGGCTAAGTGTGAAAGTTCTGTGGCACAGAATGCGCCACAGAAGTTGGAACATCTATGACCCATTCCTTCAGAATGCGCCACCGAACTTCTTGACATAGTAAAAAACCGTGGCGTCTCATAGTATGACAAGATATGATACTTGTCCTAGTGGTCTTGCTCGCTTGCTCTCACCTGGGGCAGCCAGGTTCGAATCCTGGGTGTCTCGCACATTTTTTCCTTTTTTTTAAATATTTTTATTTACATACATATGCATATTTATTCAAAAAAAAGTAAGAACATATACATATATGCATATTTATTCACATATGCATATTTATTCAAAAAAAGCAAGAACATATACATATATGCATATTTATTCACATATGCATATTTATTTAAAAAAGTAAGAACATATATATGCATATTTATTCAAAAAAAGCAAGAACACATATGCATATTTATTCATACATATATATTTGTGTGTTTGCTTGTCACACACAAATGTGAATTTGTATACCCACACGAATATCACATTATATGTTTTAGTCTCTAACTAATACCCACACGAATTAATATACCAAAAAGTCACACAATTGCTAGTGTCTCTTCACAATCTTCTTGCCCTTTTTCGTCGCGGTTGAATACTTTAGCCCGTGCACTTTGAGATTTCTTCTTGTGTATGGACAACCTTTAGTAGGAAGTGTGGTCTTCCTTCTTACTTTAGTACTAGTAGGCATGTCGAAGTACTTGTCGAATTCCTCTTCGATCTTCGGATCATCGTTTTTGTCGAAGTTTTGCTCGTTGGCGGCTCCTTCCATTCCAATGATGCTCCTCTTGCCCCTCCTAACTACAACACGGTTGGGTTTTGACGGGTCGGTAATAAAAAAGCATTGATCAACTTGGCTAGCGAATACCCAAGGCTCATTTTTTGCGGAGGTGTTCTTCGTTGATTTGGCATCTGGTATAACCATTGTGGTGAAATAGCGGCCTTCTTTTTCCACGTTCTTGGCCCATTTAACACGGAACATCGGTACGATCTCTCCACAGTAGTCGAGCTCTCATATCTCCTCGATCCTTCTGTAGAATCTTTCCATCACAGTAGTCTCATCATCAGCAAAGGATAACATAGTTACTCCTGAGTTTTGATATTCACTATTCTTGTCCTTTTCCTCGGTGTAGAATCTGTAACTGTTTATGTCGTATGACTGATAGGTCCTTAGGTTGTGCCCTGGGCCCTGCGACAAGGAGAATATGAGTTTTTGATCTTCCGTAGAAGGCGTCTATGGGGGATTGTCCAGTTGCCTTTTCTTGAACCAACCCGTGAAGCTAGAGTTGTTCTCTCTGGTTACGTCTCCCTTCTTCCTCGGACGGCCCTGGTCGATGTACTGCTGCTCGATTAAGCTTTTGTGCTCTTCGACCCAAGGGCCGACCACTTCAATGTGTTGTAGCACGACTCGGTGTGCCCTTTCAAAATTAGTGCGTCGACCATCAATGCCGACATGCAGTTAGCGGCAGCCCTCGCGGTGACCATATCCACCGAGCCTGCCGAGGTGCTTCTTTGTGGGTATTCCAACATCCTCGTTCTCGGTGGTTAGATAATTCTGGCAGAAGGAGATGCACTCGTAGATCAGAAAGCCCTTGGCTATGCTTCCATCTGGACGAGACCTGTTGTGAACGAATCCTTTGATGACACCGTTTAGCCTTTCAAATGGCACCATGTTGTGCAGGAATGTCGGCACGAGATGGATGATGTCGTCCACGACATGTACAAGCAGATGCACCATGATGTCGAAGAATGCGGGCGAGAAGTAAATCTCAAGCTCGCATAGTATCATCACAATCTATTCATGTAGCCTGTCGAGCTGCTTCACACCGATCGACTTCCTAGATATAACATCGAAAAAGTTATAGAGGCCAAACAACGTCTCACGGACATGCTCGTCCATTATCCCACGGATCACAATGGGGAGTATCTACGTCATCAGCACGTGACAGTCGTGAGACTTCATACCGCTGAACCTCTTCTTCGCCACGTCTAGATATCTGCTTATCTTCCCCGAGTAACCGTGAGGAACTTTCACTCCTAAGAGGCACCTGAAAAACTGCTCGAGCTCCTCTATACTCAGAGTGAAGCAGGCAGCGCGAAGCACCACCTCATTCTTCTTAACTCTTTTGCGGCACCCTTGAGTCCCTTCCGTCTGATCATCATCATCATCATCATCATCATCATCATCATCATCACTATCAGGGTACTGAAGATCTTTCTTTATGCCAAGCAATTTAAGGTCCTTTCTTGCTTTCAGCCCATCCTTGGTCCTCTCCGGCATGTTCAGTAGAGTGCCAAGCAGACTCTCGATAACGTTCTTTGTGATGTGCATTACATCGAGGCTATGGGGAGTGTGAAGGACCTTCCAATACGGCGGGTCCCAGAAAATAGACCTTGCTTTCCATACACCCAGTAGCGTCTTTGTCCTCGGTCGTTTTTTTCCAAGCGCAGGGCAATCTACCCAATTATTCAAAAGCTCCTCGATTTCTTCACCTCTCCTAGGACGCGGGGCTCTTTCGAGCTCGTCCTTACCATTGAACAGGTCACCATCGAACTTGATGTCTAATGCATTCCACTGGCTAGCGTCTAAAGGGTGTGTCAGGATCTTGCCCTTCTCTGGATCATCTTCGGGTTTCTCTCTTTCCACGTGCCATTGCATGAGCTTTGCTTCCTTAGGATCTACGAAATATCACTGCAGACGGGGGGTGATAGGAAAGTACCATACCACTTTTCGAGGAACTTTCTTGTTCCCTCTCTTGTACCGTCCTTGGCCACACACCGGACATGTGGTTCTATCTGTGTACTCGTTCCGATAAAGTGCGCAATCATTGATGCATGCGTGTTATTTAATGTGTGGTAGGTCGAGAGGGCACACGATTTTCTTGGCCTCCTCGATACTTGTTGGCAATGTGTTCCCCTTAGGAAGTCGGTCGTGCTAGTATTCCATGTTCGCGTTGAAGCTCACATCGGTCCATTTGTGTTCGGCCTTCATCTCCAGAGCCTTGAGCGTTACACTCAAACGTGTATCCTCGGGGCGACACCCAGGATACAATGGAGTCATCCCGTCTACCTCCATTTGGGCCAGCTTGGCTTTCTCTCTAGCTGCAGCTTTGTCGTTGCTCGTCTCCTTGAGGAGCAGTTTTTTAACATGAGGGTCTTGTAAGACCGAAGTTAGCAGCGTCTGTGTGTTCACGTCTTCTCCTTCTTCATGATCATGATCATGCCCGTCGCCATCTCCTTCTCCATGCTGATCATGCCCGCCGGCATCTCCTTCGTCATGATGATCATGCCTGCTGGCATCTCCTTCGTCATGATGATCATGCCCGGTAGACTTTTCGTCTTCTCGCCCGCCCATGTCTTCGTGACCACCACCATGTCCTGTCGGCGCCTCATTGAGGTCGCGCATGAAACCGCGCCTGAGCAGGTGACCCTCCAATTGTCCAGATTCAGGGTCGATCCAGCGTTGCAGTTTGCATGTTCGACATGGACATCTTATCATGGTCTTGTTGTTCAGAATCATGTCCTCCTTCGCGCCTTTCTTGTACCTATCAATTCGACCTTCGCTCATCGTGAGGACCATGGTTTTGTGAGCGGTCAAAACAGAGAGTATCGGTGAGAACCACACCATATGGACACACACATGCATGAATGCTAGCCGGAAAAAATTCGGCATGACCTTTCCTAAAATTAGGACATATGGGTAGTGCAAAAATTTGCCGAAATGGAAATGAATCAACATTTTGGCAAACATCCATGCAACCACACCGGCCGGGCCCAACAACAACAAGCAAGCAACAAAAAACTTCCTCCCATTGCAAACATTCATGCACCACACAAGCATCGTCTCGCCATGGATCGCACACACACACCGCCCGCGCGACAAGCTTCACCTACATGTTCATGGCCAAGTACTCACCTAGTAGACACAATAATAGCGAGACGAGACCGCGCGATGAGAGAGTGTGGACAAATAGATCTACAATGCAAGTTGTGGAGAGGAAATTAGTAAACAAATAGAGATGTGAGAGAGAAAAGTAAGGAACTTTTAGATCTAGAAGTTGGAGCGAAGCTTCCACTTACCAATCTATGGATTAAAGTAGGTTTAGTTACAAGAAAATGGAGAAACTATGGGCAAGATGGGGTGTGAGGGAGGAGGAAGACGAGTTGGGAGGAGGTAGAGATGTCAAATGGGTGGTGGTGGGTAGATAGATAAGGGAGCTAGCTTTTGTCACCTTTTTAACATGGATCTGGACGCCCTCATATGTGGTGCATATGTAGCAAATGCGCTAGAGATGCTGAATCTTCTGTGGCGCATAAGTCCATATGCGCCACAGAAGTGGGTGAATTAGATTTCCTCTGTGGGTCCCACCTCCAAGTTCCGTGGCGCATGTGGGGATATGCGCCACAAAAGTGAAACACATCTGTGGCGCATATCAGTACATGTGCCACAGAACTTGGGTGAATTAGATCCTGTGGTGGGCCCCCCTCCATGTTCTGTGGCGCATAAGGAAATATGCGCCACAGAAGAGGCAACTTCTATGGCACATATCTCAGAATGTGCCACAGAACTTGGATCAACCCAACCCGGCTGGCGGGTCCCACCAATCTTCTGTGGCGCATGTTCTGGAGAATGAGCCACAAAACTTCCAATCTTTTGTGGCGCATGTTTTCTAGTGCGCCACTGATGTTTTTCTGTGGTGCATGGTTTCGCATATGCGCCACTGAATATCTTGTCTATCTATAGGATGTTTCCTAGTAGTGTGTGTATTTCCCACTAGATCATCTTATAGCCAATCCTAGCATCACACATGAGCATATAGTAGATGAAACCATATGGGAGCTTAATAAAGGAAATTCTACTCACATGGCATGCAAAGGTGGCCATGAGGCTCCACATACTTAATATTGTGAAAACAATAGAGACCATATATGGGAGCATGTAGATTTAGAAGCACCCATATTATTATATATGAGCTAGACATAATACCAAAAGAAATGCAAATGCTCATATATAGTTTGGATGGTGGAATGATAAGGTAGTGACAAATAAAGGTGGTGGAGTTAAAAGAGATATCCCCCCAACTCAACTTGGGCATTAAACAATATATCAAGAACCAACTACAATGGATCAAGAGGCAAATACAATTAATAAGAATACAAATGCATATGAGAGAAGAACCAAATGAAAAGGGTTTTATATGATGCTCAAATGCAAGGTGGCATGGTGACATGAGTGTGATATAATGATGATGCAATGAATGACAAGTAGGAAGTAGCAATATATCTACTAGGCAAGTAGCATTGCAATTGTTAGACAACTGGGATGCTACACTTGTGGGGCCTAGCATCCCCACATTTCTTCTTGTTTTTTAATGATCTTACCTTATGTCTGGCCTTGATGTCGTTGCTTAGACGCACTATATTATTCACGTAAGCGGAATAATGGGTTCCTAAAGTTTTCTTTAAACATAAGGTTGAACACTCACAGCCAGAGTGATTCAAAATTAATCGATAAAGGGGATTTATTTATTGGGTGGTCGAGTGGTTGACTCCATATGTCATTGTCATGTAGACATGATTTTTGCTAGGAAGGGTAAACACTAATGAATGCTTATATGAAGGATAGAAAATTGGAAATTGTGTTCCATTGATAAACCTTAGCGCTCCTCTTCCTAGAGTCAGATTTTAGCAATTCAATACAAAAAGGTTGTTGTACATGCTCTAAAACCCAATAATTTTTCTTTTTAAATAAGAACAATAGTGATTAGCTCGACTAATTAATTGCGGTCTATGTATATTGTACTATTGTATTTCATAGAATATGCTATGTGTGCATGACCGAACAAATTTCGAAAAACATGAAGGAAAACGTGGCCGCATTAATCAATGAGCGCGAAGTAAGGATGGAAATGGGTAGGGTATGAGTAGGGTAGAGAAATATCATACCCACTACCGTTTAGTCAAATGGGTAGAAAATTTTACCCATACCCATACTCGCGGGTATAAAACTTTACCCATGCCCGTACCCATGAAAATTATCAAAGTATAAAAGTCACGGTATCATACTCTTCCCTAGGTTGCTCGGCCCCATAAGTTGTAACTCTACAGGTAAGTTTTACTACTATATCAGTTTAAATGGGTAGGGTATGGGTCTATCTACCTGTGCCCGTACCCATGACTTAACGTGTTAGGGTATGGGTATTATCCATGGGTATAAAAGTGTGCTCGTACCCTACCAATGCAGGTACGATACCTGCGGGCACTCATGGGAAAAACTGCCATCCTTAGCGCAAAGGTACAATAAGAGTTGTGAGAACAAAGTACTTGTGGGGCCTAGCAACTTTCACAATTTTTTTATGAAAACACCGTCGTTGCTTACCTTATGAGTGGTTTTATGTCATCGCTCGGGCGCTAGATTATTCACGTTAGCGAAATAGTGGGTTCCCAAATTTTTGTTTAGAATAGAAGTATGAACACTTCCAACCATAGTGATTGAAAAGTTATCGATAAAGGGTGCTTTATTTTTTTAAAGCTCAGGGCGCTTTATTATTACACTCGATTCCCCATACCACCGGCCTACCATTTTGCTATTATTAGTTGGACTATGGATAAATTCAAATTCAGTCAAGTTGGTTGGGACTTTAATCGTAATTTTCGGGCTCACTACCTGTCTTGGTGACAACATCTTCATACACATCATCATTGATGAATAGATATAATATGGAAATATATCAATACCATAGTATTTTAGTGCCTACCAAAGTAATACTTCAGTTTTCTCTCTTCTCGGTTTCTTCAAAAAGGGGTCTGACCTCTTTCTCAATTATTTTAAAAAACATAGTTTTGGAGAATACTTCAATTTAAACACGTATTATTTGTTGGAATAAAACACTAAAAGGTATTCAATAGTTCAGTTTATTCAGAAATCAAAATGTTTTCTAAGTAATTTAAAAATACTTTGATGCCAAACTGGGCCTTAATATCTGAACCGAGCCAATCTAGGCCATGGATGATCAATATTTAGATTCCAAATGGCCAAATGGGCCCTTAATTTCTGAATTGTGGCAGTATGGGGCATGGATGATCACCGATGTGCCTGTCGGCCTTTGATTCCAGGGAGTACGGCTTACCAATTTACTACTACTTGGACTATACATAAATCTGAATTTAGTCGAGCGGGAAAATCTCCCGCTATCCAATGTTTCAAACATCTAGGAATCCCCCTTCTACCCCTAGTGAAGTCGGTTCGCTGGGGCTTCAATCGTAATTTCCCCATTTAGTACCTCTATAGCCCTGCCCCTACCACCGACCCCCCACCCCCACAACCACACACAATTCTCGCCCCCAGCCACGCAAGCCTTGCGGAAAACCCTAGATCTACCTTCACCACCTTAGATCTAATTCACCGTCGTCATCGTGCACCACACTAGATCTGCTTCACCGACCCACTCTCTTGGCGCGACGAACACATTCACACCGCCAAGAATCTGCTTCTTCACCGTTGTCGTCCAGCGCTCGGAGGAACCCCTGTTCTGCTTCACCTTCGCCCACAAGCACCACAACCACAGCACCCTCGACAACCTCGACATCACCACCCAGGATTTGCAGGATGCCTAAACGCCATCGCGACCGAGGTAACCATATCTCCTTGGAGTTTGGTAAGATAAATATGTAGCAGTTAACTCTTTTTTGTATTGGTGCTACTTTTGTAGTAACTTACAAGTACTATACTTGTTACCCGTATCTTCCTAAATAAATTTTTTGTAGTTAGGTTTAACTGTAAGGCATTCAACTGCGATTTTGTATGTCATGGTGAAATATGAGTCAGCCAACGGTTAACATATTTTTTCCATTATCTAATTTAGTAAGTGCCCATGTGTGATGCAGTTATAGTTTCTCTCTATCTTGGCGTAGGCTATGGCACTAACTGTTATTTCTTGCTTGATGATTTTGTCCTATCTATGCAGTACACATTTACATTCGTTATACTGCTTCCACTAAGATGTATGTTTATTTGCTTCTGCTTACCCCACTATTCCTAACCGTTTGCTATTGTTACGCAATGAATAGGTGCAGTTTACACTAGAAATCATAGAATGAATGGCCCCTATAATCTCGTAAGTATCTATTGCTTTTGTATCACTTCATGCTAACATCTATGAGACTAGAACCTTTTTGTGTTTACTATTCGCCGCACCATTATGCAGAGGACCAACACTAAGTATGGAGACCACCAGTCCAATTACTTGATGCAGCGGACATTATCGACAAACATACCTATAACCATATCACCAACCCTAAGACTCTACATAGAGATACTGTAAGGACGCTCCCCCTTTTTTTAAGGTTTAAGTCCCCTAGTGTCATGCCATCGACTCTAATTGAGTTGTTATTTTTGTCGGAGGCACTAGGGTGATTATAACAAGGCTAGACATGCAACATAATCCAATAAAACATAAACGGAAGGATCATAAGCAACCGCGCACTTCAAATCTCACTCTGGTATCTACACATGTATGGCTATTTTAATACGAGGCACATGATAGTACTCTTTGTCTTTGGGCAGACAATCAAAAAAATTAAACATTCTAACTGTTCGATAGATTGTTTAACCATTTATCTAAAATGATTTGGATAGTCTATTACAGGCACACGTTTGCATGAGATTCTTGTGTTGAGTGCTTACATTGCTATAACAGACCAAATAAACTTTTGAAAATCTTTGAGAATGAACATGGTAGTTTTGTTCCTTCGTATGATGTTGTAACTTTTTTTATCTTAGTTTCAGCATTCATCAAGTAGAGTAGTCATTTCATAGGGCAGAAGTGATAGTTGCACACTATCTCATCCCTCTATGAAGTCTACTGTTTCAGTTATTCCAGAAGAAAGAGATGTATGATGCCCTACTGTTACTAATTGCTTTCTTCCTTTTAGCAAAAGGACTGATTTGAAATTCGTTGGTTTTTGTTTTTCTTGGTCATGATGTTATATGACGTTTCTTTTTGTTTTAGGTTGCAAATAAAAATATGAAGGCAGAACAGAAAACAACTACCTCAAGTGTAGATCTCTTTGGACAGAGCAGCAGTGACAGTGTGTATTTCTCACGTAGGTACACAATCTCAACTGCTCCATACATTCTAGCAGAAAGAATTTTTGGTGCTGCACTCCAAGATGCACTTGATGTAGTTGGACAGGAAGCCAACAAAATAGATGTAATAGTCTCCATGGCAAGGAAGGAGTTCTCTGAGTTGAAAAATAGGCAAGCTTTGATGGAGAATCTACTTAATAATATCCTCAACAAGAGTCATGGTAATCCCATTATTACATGTGAGGCGGCGTGAGCTCCCTAAAAGGAAATTTTTTGAAACTGAGATTATATTGTTTATCAACTATGTTGTACTCCGATGATGCTTTACAAGCTATGGAGTTTTTCAAGACTGTAATAATTTACTATTTTTCCATTTATAAGTTTTTTTACACAGTTCTAGAATTTATTTAGCATTTTAGAGAACTTGTGTTCTTTGTTTATCCACCTTTATGTCCTGGCAATGGATCTAAGTTAGATAGGATTAAATAGTAGTAGGCCTACAATGTTCATATCAATCCTTGATGGGTCGCCAATCAATAGTGACGGGCCTACACTAACGCCATTATATGTAGAATCTGACTACAAAAGAACAAAACAGTAAAAGACCAGCACAGTAAAAGGCCAAAATAGTAAATGGCCAGAACAGTGAAAGGCCAAAACAGTGAAAGGCCAGAACAGTTAATGGCCAGAATAGTAAATGGCTAGAACAGTAAAAGGCCGGTATAGGAAACCTGTAGGACACCAGAACAGTAATAGGTCGGAAATAGTAACAAGGCCAGAACTTTAGCAGGCCAGAAACTTCGCAGCCCGTTTATGGAACTGAATAGTAGAAGGTCGGAATAGTGAATGTCTAGAACAGTAAAGGGCCGTAATGGTAGAGGGTCGTAAGGGCCCACGATGGGTGTGAGAAAAGTGACGGGCCGACAGCAGGCCTTAACAGTAACGGACAAACTTGGCCCAGGCGAAGAATGGGCCGCGTAGTATTGGACCAAGGTGGGCCTTCTGTAGACTGAAGCAGTGCCAGACCTAAAAGTTCAGGGGCCGTGGATGGCTACACTAGTGGGCCCATTTCAAATAGTGCTAGATGAAACAGTAATGGGCCTTCTTCTTATTGGGCTCTCCTTATGGGCCAGCCCACTTAATATTCAGCAGGCATTGTCTGGGCCTGGCTTCTGCCATGGTTTCTGTGACCGTTAATGGTGGTAACTAGGCGTTAACGGTGTTCGCCATGTGGCATTTCGCATGACGTCAGCAGTCAATGGGGCAGCCAAACATATCTACGATGGAACAAGTTTTTGTGGCTAAAGGGTGCGATCCGGCACGGTAAAAAAAATTGTGATAGATTCTTTTGTGACGGGGCTTTTACCATGATGGGCATCCATCGTAGAAGACTTTTTAGCCACGAAAAACGGGCCTTCAACCACGAAAATTGTCCATTGAAACGGTCAACTTTTCTTGTAGTGACTATATAGTGTACAAATAACTTTGAATATTGACCATTGGATTGAGACTCGCGAATCCGAACATTTCTAGCCATTGGATCTTCTTTTCCATTCTAGCATCTAGAAGATTATATTGATAGTCTTGAACACAATGAATGCACTATGCATAAAACTCTCAAAACACACTTCTCCATCATACTATAATCTTCTCCCTCGTTTCTCTAGACCATGTTACCAAAAAATTTAGGTGTTAGGTAGCTAATAATCCTTGACTTCTACACATGATGATACAAAGTATAAGAACCAAATATACACCCATACTTTGTAGATGTTGATCAAATTTATATAGTTTTGACAAGAGGTTCAACTTCTTCCTAAGATTTTGCATCTTGACAAACTTGAACTCTTATACTTGTCTCGAATTAAATGTCTTTTCAGAGTTAATTAATGAAAAAATAAAGTGACATAATAACTTAGCTAGTTACCATAGCATCACACATACCAAGACTAGTATATGATTCTAGAACCTAATTAATTAGGGCTTTGCATGACATTATACACATGTTATTACCCACTATGAAGGTACATGTGCAAGTTACTAGTCTAAGTTATTTAGCACTATGTCACCATCCTAAATCAGAACGGAGGTGTACATACTGTATGCCTTAAAGGAACCTGTTCCGCTGCGCTTCAAGCTGTTCACCACTCATGTCAGCTCTCACTAGTCAGACGGATAAAGCCACTGACTTGTTGATTTGGTACTGTATATTATTGATATTCTTTCGTCATTGACAGAGAATAATTTCTTCTGCCACTTCTAGGCGCGTGCTTTCGTGGAGCTACAACTAGTAGCTCAGACGACTACTCCTGTGATGCTCGAGAAATTGCGACTGTCCGTTCATAATGAACAGGAAGCATTAGACAATGGATTTTCTTTTGGTGGATGGTTTATTTTTTTGAGAGATTGTCGACTTTTTTTTTATTGAACGGAGAGATGTTCGATTTGGGGTCCGGTAATGGGGGCGTAGTGACCGACAGGGGAGAGGAAATTAGTGGTGTGGGAGGCAAGCTTATTTGAGGTGGCAGCGTGTGGGTGTACAGATGGTACTGGTAGCCCATTTTGTGAGCATTTTGTTGTTGTACTACAAGAGTTCGAGAGTAGCATTCCAGTTTTGGTTCCTTAATTATCGGTGGAACTTTCATGTGTTTATTAGTTATAGTAGTAGTATAGTACTTATTCCAAATGTGCCTGCACAAGATTATGAATGTAGAAGATCCAAGGATTATTATGTTCGGCAAGAGGAGCTCTGAGTATACTGCAAACCGTCTCTCTGCCATGACCATTTCTTTGATAGGACAATACAGCTCCATCTCGTGCTAGGATAGCTATGCTGTACTACTAGAAAGGCCTAACCTATTGACTTGATAGGCACCAGGAAACGTAGAGGAGAGAAAAACCACGCTCGGTAGGCGGTACGATTTCAATCAATTTATTTTATTTTCCTTTGCTCTCCGTCCTCTTCCTCTCCAACTTCTCGCTGATCTCCACTCGCCCACATTTAGCACACGCCAACACCACCATGCCACTTTCGGAGCATCTCCATAGCCCATTTTGATAGGCATAGTAGATTTCACAGAGAGAAAGAAGGCACGCTTGGTTTTATTTCATTCAGTATTTCTCTTTGCCTTGATCTCCATCCTCACTTCACCTCTAGCATCCCGGCAATGGCCATTCCCACTCGTACACCAATACAGGCACGCGCCAATGCCGCCATGCCGCTTTAGGATTAGCTCCGGTGCCTAGATTGATAGACTATTTTCTGTCTCACCCTACTAGCTACCGCTCGGTCTCTCCTCCAAAACCCCAATCAAAACCAAATGCCATCGCCCCCACGTGCTCGAGCTCTTCCTCGCGATGGTGCAATTGATCGATGACAATGACACTTCTAGGGTGTTTTCCGATGGCCCCCTTGAAGAAATCTTAGGCAGATGCGACGTCATCACCGCCACGATCCTCGTCGCCTACTGCAAACGTTATCTTTACTCAGCAAACATAGTGCATTCCTATCAAAATCTCATCCATTTGGTCTCCCCTATGTTCTTCACACTCACCCAACTGAGGTACCGCGTAAGTACAATGTCTTCTACCATGACAATCGCATGAAGCAGTTATATAGGGGCAGCTACTATTGCAGCAGGGGCAGGCAGAAGCCACAGAAGAAGTTCAGGTGGACCTTGTGGGAGCTGACGCCGCTGGGTAGGTCCTCCTCCAATGTTGTGATGCTAGATTGTGAGGGTAAGAAGTGGCCCGTCGCCCATGGAGATTAGATCACCACTATTGGCCTTGCATGGAACTAGGAGCTTGTGAATGTGTTCACTCGTCGCCGGATTCCTCTACCAGCGATCTTCGATTTTGAGGCCACACCCGAGATACTTAAGTTTATGGTGGCTGGTTAGCCTACTAATCTACTAAAGATAGCCATTCTCCCCAGTTCCCACAGCTACTGGGAACTATAAGGATTTCTCTATCCTGGCCATCTTCGACATGGTAATTGCCTTCCTTGATGGTTCTCATGGTATGTGGATGGTTCTTGAGAACTAGTCCAGCATGTTCAGCTATCGCGATGCAATTATCCACAAGGGAGTTGTCTATGCTGTAACTCAGATTGGCAATGTTTATACATGGGATCCTTGGGCATGGGGTAAAATTTGAATCCTTAAATTTTCAAGCTTCATCATTCAAATTTTGCTCAGCTGACCTCTGAATGTGCTTTCGTTGCAAGGTCTTGTGCATCTTCCGAGGCCACCTGAATTAGTCGGTAATCATGAGTACAGTCCTGATCTGTGGTGGTTAGCAAGATCTCCTGATGGTGGTAGCCTTATTCTGATCAATACTGTGGGTGTTAGTAATAGGAGGTATGACACTACTTATTATGGTTATCCTATCGCTGAAAATGTTGGTTATCATCACAGACGCAATATTCACACCTATTCTACTAGGTTTTGCCGCCATGTGTTCTCGATTGACACTAGTAGGTTACTTCCACCGAGGCAATGGCGGAGGGTTTTAGACCTTGGATCATTTTCTATCTTTCTTGGATTGAACTATCTGATTACCATTCCAATTGGCGCGGCATGACTTGGCCCTGGAGATCTAACGAGGACAAACTGTGTATACACCTCGCCGCATGTAGTTAGTATCGGTGAATTTAATCTTCGTCATGAAATATGCCACTTCAGTATGAATGCTTAAGACACCGATGTTGGTTTCTCAACCAACATTGGCTGGAATTCCCCTCCAAAAAATATTGGCTGGAATTGCCGGCAGACTCCGTTGTGGTTCGTCCCAAGCTTGGCCAACGTGAAGTATTGGAACCGGCATAATTAACGGTTCAAGGGAGATCATATGGAATAGGGATTTGCGTATCTTGAATTATTTCCTTCGCTTGATTTGTATTGTATGGCCTCAGCCGTTAACTTGAAGTACTCTAACACTCATTGCACCGCAATGTAGTGCAAGGCCTGCGATTTGATCAAACTCCTTCTGTATGCAAGCCATAGTTTTAGTCAGTGCGGGTTGAATATTCTGCAACTCGTTGCACCCACACCCCTTTATTATTTGTTGGACTTTTGAGTACTCAAAAAATGTGAAATAAATCCGGAACATTGGCTATGTCATATCTTGTGCATCTACAATATCTGGTCCCATAATAAGATCTTATGTGACCTGTGTGAATGAAAAAGGAAAAACCTAAGTGAACAATATCTTGTGTTTATTTGTTCATTTTGTGGTGGCCATACCATGTACTAGTAATATTTTTGAGATGGAAATTTATAGATGAACTATATAAATATGATATATGTTCATGATTTATTTCACATTTTCTGAAAACTTGGAAGTGCCACATGCAACAGCTTGCTGCCGGTGCAACTAGTTGCAAATTGTAATTTCCGTCGTAGACGTACCTAGTGGCTCCAAGCACATGATGCATGCAGATTCTCACTGGCCGATTGGGCCGACCTAAATAGGGCCCACATGTCAGTGAATCAGAGCCACACAGAGTCATGCACGTTTCCTAACTTGAGCGAAATCTGGTGTCCGTGCACGTCTCGCCTTTTGCTACACGTGTAATTCCGTATACCTTGTACTAGAATATGTATGAACACATGCAACATGCCAAAAATATCATGGACACACCCGTACTGTGCATTATATCCGGTGTATATATTTTTGGTTCTGTGCTACGAGTTCTGCATGTAGGGGAACAAGATGAAAGTACATGTGTCCATATCGCGGCTACTACTACTAGTAGTAGTTCGTCCTCCTATTTTCCGTTGAAAATACTACACTATGTTGAAATGAAACTGTAAAAAAAACCCTCTAGTCAAACTGATGTGACTAGACAATACTGCACCTCTGTTACGTAGTAAGTATGAGTATTGTCAAATTACTAGCTATGTGAAGTGCTAGTCTAACATAAAGTGAAGTCTAAGCGGTGGTATCCTCGATGCTGTTGTTGACTAGACATAGCAAGCAAGTAATCCTCCCTCGTTTGTTTCTTTGCCTCTCCATCTTCTTCCCTAGTCCCCACTCCGCCCATGATCTCCCACATGATCTCTATTCTCACCCATTCCTAACGCTCCCCTCCTCATGCAGAAAACCCCAGCCACACTTGGCATCTGCACGACACGGTGTACGATGTGGTGCCCCTCGACCATCCTCGTCGCACCGCCATCCTACCCTTTATGCACGAAAAATTCTGGGTTGGCATGAATGGCGACTAGCTTGCCGTTGTGGACCAGTGCGGGGCCTGGTGCCTAGCGAACATCTACACCTATCGAGTAATCGAACTTCCATCGACGGATACTTGTGGCATTGAGGCCGCCTCACCTCCAGTATATAACGTGTAATGCTACTAGCCAGCCAGGGTTCCCCTAGTTACCTGTACTCATTTATGAACTCATGCATATTTCAAAAGTTTTTTTGGCGAATCTATGGGTATGGAGAAAAGTTCAATAAGTCGTGGGATGGATCTCTTGAGCTGTTGAAGATCATAATCTGCAGAGTGCCCACAGAAGCTAGGGGTTACACAGACTATAAGCTCCTCAAGTTGTTCGATGGTGAAATCGCCTACCTGGAAGGCGGTAGCCAAGTTTGGATATGTCTAGAGCATTCAGGTCATGGAAGACGACAATACTATGATGCCATTGAACACGGTGGCCTCATTTTTGCGGTTGCAAGTCAAGGATGCACCTACTACTGGGATCCCACATTGGAAGGTAATTCTAGTTCCATGATGATACATTGTGAGTGATACAGTGAAGTTGTTCTTTAACTACCTTGTTTATGTTTTACCTTTTATATGACTGAATGAGCACACGCTTTATGTCCTAAAAAATGAATGAACCATTGCTAGTAATGAACTAGTACCAGTAATATGCCTTCCAAAAATATAGTGTATGACGGTGTCCTTGCACTAGTAAGTTCGTTCATTGTCAGAAAATGAAAGGTATTATTAATTAGCATCTCAATTGTGAGTGCAACACAATGAAGCCGGGTTTCTTTATCTGTTTGTACTTTCAGGCCCTCCTCGGATTGTAGGAATCACATAGGATTTTCGTAGGACACCAATCTTTCCTTTTGGGATTTTGCCTTGGGATTCAGAGGAATTGTGTAGGATTTTTGTAGGATTTGGATCCTTAGGATTTTTTCTATAAAATGTTGTTTGATTCGAAAGAGTATAATCAAAGGATTCCTTTGCACTCTATTTTGAAGGAAAATTTCCATCCACTCCAACCTCTTTGTACAATTCCTTTGGTTTTCCTGTGCAATCAAACACCACTTGATCCAAAATGCTGTAGGCATCTAATCCTATAGGATTCAAGTGGACATGCCTCTATATCAATAAAAAGTGGTGCTTCCTCTTTTAAACTTACAACAACTAGGAAACTAAGATAAGCAAAAAATCCAAATATTTGGAATAGCAGAATAAGAAATGCAATTTCTAATGTTGTTAATTTATTGTGTAATATTATTGTCAAGATTTGCCTATTCACACTGTTAGCATCAACAATGAAGAATGCTGGTGTTAGAATATGTATGCCAGTAATGCACTTTTTGTCTCGAATTCGGATGTTGCGGGAAACAAGGAGCTTCCGTTTATAATCCCAGCACCTATTCTGAATGATCGGCCAGGCATGTGGTTCCTCGCTCGATCGACTGATGGTAAATGCTTGATGATCATAATTACAACGTATGGCATGGGGTTTGCCTATGGCAAAGAGAGTGAAATCATTTCCCATGCTCGAAATTGGACTAACCTACGCCTATATCCCGCCTCTCGTGTCTACATTTTTTAAGAGGATCCTAGCTCTGCTGGACCACCAGGGGTCATCCTTTGAAGGCAGGTTAACAGGCTAGGTGACACCTCTCTATTTCTCGGTCTCAATTATCCAATCATTGACAAGATGATGAAGAAATACGGATGCAAGGCTTCTGATGGCACATTGTTCCCATTCATGACGAAAAACTATGTACACAACATATAGGAGCTTTCGCGGAATACAATTCCCTCAGATTAAACGCTACAACCTGCAGCCAACTGAAGGTGAGCCTATGGCAGTTATCAGCCTTTCCAAAGATGGTTGGAACTGTGTGTGATGGGTGGCAATTTGGTTTAGGCCTAGTTTAGGTGTGGTAGGCTCATTGTGTCCTCTCTAGACTGAGCTGTGAATCTTTCTGGTGTATCGTTGTGTCATCTTTTTTTGCATCGTGGTTCAACAGTTAACTGTTAGTACATTGGTTTTAGTGGCCAGCTTGAATCAGTTTATATGAGCACTACCATACTTTTGTAATTAGTATTACCTTCCACGGTATAATCCATGTAGCGGTGCTTATTTTGTAGCGTGATTTCTGTACTATAGTTTTTAGTACTGTTACTGGCTTGTATATACACGACTCATGCGCATTTTGTTTTGAACCATCGCACATCGTGTAGCTTTATGTTTTGAGAGGAATATTCCTTCTTTCCAATTAGAGAACAGGGAAAAGTAGGTCACTGCTTATTATAGGGCCACGAAATAGGCCTTAACTGGGCCGTAATTGATCTTGGCTCAGTACGCCAAAGTAGGCCGAGACGCCGTAGGATAATAGCCACAAATTTTTATGCCGATATTCTAAAAAAAGTTAATGAACACCCTTCCAAAAAAGAAAAATTGTGTAGACATACCCCATATTGTCTCTGATACATGGTATATTCTTGGCTCTACCATGAAATTACTTGTTCAATACAGTATGTATCCTTTCTCATTCTTCTATATGTGAAATGAACAAGTCAAGCTCTGATGTGACATGAACAAGTCAAGTTCTGATGTGCTGACATTGTACTATCTATGCTAGTGTACAAATTGGTTGTATTATTGTGTTCGAAACTGTGAACAAAATTTGCGAATTTTGAGCCTTTTTGCATCATGACAATGCCATATGTTGGCGCTAATTGTGGCATGTACTAATTTGATCGTACGGAAGCATACAACTTTGAGCGGTTACTATAAGCTGGTCCTTACCCGAGCTGTCTGAAACTGGGCAAGTCAAGGTCACCGTGTCTCTATCGCCTACAGTTTATATGGCATGATTACAAGGTTTCGAGTACATCAAATCGATTGGGCACTGAGGCCGATTCAAAGATACCCAAACCATCTCGAAATATATCCTTTGTTGAAAAGATGATTGCACGCTGTAAGACTTGATATGACACGATTTTATGTCAATCAGTCAAACTCCCTCCACTATTTCCCATGTTCGAACCCTGCGCTGCCCAAGTTCCTCGCTATGTAAAACTCTTAATAAGGAGCAATATCAGTCACTTTTCTCCCTTTCTAACTTCATTCTTTTGGATTCGGCGTAGGTACAGTAGGTTAGGTGGACCATCGACCTTCAGTACAATGTATTTTTACTACTCAGCCTATGATAACGAATATTTCAACCTCACTCCGGACAAAAAACTTCCCATATTCTTGTTTTAATTTTTTTTCCTTAATTAGCCTTTCGTGGTGAGCAGAGTATATATTTTTACGGTACCAACTGCATTTTTAGGATGGGGTACAAACTATATTGAATTTAAGGACCTAGCGAAAAGATTGCACATTCGACCCAACACTGGCCCAAAACCTTGCAAATTTAGCCTGTCGGGTCAAGTGGACTGCTGACCCCCGACATATTGAGTACATTGAATTTTCAGTGAGGAGGTTATTAGAAAATAGTACTACATTCTACCCAACTGTGGTCCAAAACCTCGCTAATTTATCCTTCCCGGTTCAGGTCGGTCGTGAGCCGCCAACTCTTAACATATTGTTACTTGGTTTTTAAAGCATGAACCACACTAAAGAAGTTTCGGTAAGGAGACCACGATAAGAAGCCCATTGGTTCACAAGATTGGATACAAGTTATTTTTTGTATCGCCCAAAATCGTCTTAATTTAGTATTTCCGTGCCATTCTGATAAAGTATAGGACAAACTTATCCTACCCATGTTGTATTTGTATAGAGCATTTAGCATTTTTATGGAAAGTTATCAGGGTCGCTGCCTTTCATTTTAAGTGATTTCAACATTTCTAAATATAATCTTTTCCAGTAGTGCATAGATGGTTCTGGCGTAGTGGAAGCACATGTGGTTCCCATTTATTGAAGTCTTGAGTTTGATTCCTAGGTTTTTGAATATAAATATATAATATATAGTATAATCTCTGTCGTTCTTTTACATTTTTTCTAGCATAGACACGTTTCTTACACAGAGAAGGCTGACATCTGGGACCTAGCTATGTTGCCAAGGTCAAAACAGCGGAGTCCATCATACACATGTTGCATTTGTAGAGACACTGACATGTTAGACCTAGCAGAGACCTTATACAGATGTTGCACCGAGCAATCAATGTTTCATTTATAGAGGATGATATGTGGGACCCAGTAGAGCGACCTTATATAGATGTTTCATCGAGCAAAGTTGCCAGTTCGAAACAGGAAGGCGCAAGCGATAAAAAAGTTCAGCATGCACACATTTCTTGTATGAGAGGCTAAAATGGGGGACCCAGCAGTGTGAGGAAACGGCAGATTCGTCAAGCAACGCTATCTAGTTCGGAATAGGGTATAGAAAAGAAAAAAATCATCATACCCACGATTCTTCTAATGTGAGGCTGACATAAGGGACCCGCCAGCCTGTATAAACGGTTGATGCAACGAGCAATGCTATCAAGTTCGGAACACGAAGGTGTGACAAATGGTAAAAAATCCATCATACACATGTTTATTCTAATGAGAGGATGACATGTGGGACCCAACAGCGTGATTAAACAATAGATGCATCGAATAGTGCTATCATGTTCGGAATAGGGTAGCGTGAGCGAAGGAAAAAATCTATCATACACACGTTTCTTCTAACGAGAGGATGACATATGAGGCTCAGGATGTTGGTTAAATGGTAGATGCGTCGAGCAGCGCTATCAACTTCGGAACATGGTAGTGCTAGTGAAGGAAAGAATTCCATCATACACAAGTTTCTTCTAATGAGAGGATGACATGTGGGTCCCAGGAGATTGATTAAACGATAGATGCATCGAGCAGCGCTATCAACTTTGGAATAGGGTAGCGCAAGCGAAGGAAAAAATTCCATCATACACACGATTCTTATAATGAGAGGTTGACATGTGGGACCTAGCAGCCTGACTAAACGACAGACGCATCGAGCAACGTTATCGAGTTCAAATCAGGGAGGCACGACCGAAAAGTATGGTCTACTAGAGACACTGATGTTTGGGACCCACACGCCTCAAAAGTCTTTGGCGAGTCAACATCGTGCGAGGAAACGAAAATCTTGCTTCTGCCACGCACCAGCCGAGCTTCCTCCATGTTTTTAGCGGTTCCATCATAGTAGAGGATCGTGAAACCGAAAAAAAATTGCCATCGGCCACGGCCGAGCCGAGAAATTCGTTGCGGAAGACACGCCTTCTACAACGACCGTCGGGCCAAGTCGTTACGGAAGGAACCTTTTCTTGTAGTGTATCTCGGTACCTCAACATGATTTTGGAGCCTCATATATGATGTGCACACGAAGACTGGGTAGATGAATCTATACTACCAAGAACAATTTAGAATAATGTTTGTTGTGAACCATTCAAGGTAATACAGATTCATCCCTCGAAAACAAGGTGTTATACATTTAATCATCGGCAATAACACATACACATAAAAGAGATTATTTTACCGAACCAAGGTGCATGATAGACATTCGATCTCACAACCAGGTTCAAAAGGTTCACCCCTTCCATTATGTTGTGCGGCAGATTAATAATCCCCATTTTCAGCATCCAAGAAACCCTAAATAGAGAATCCACCTAAATCGGCCCAATCAAAATCCTAGAATGAAGTAATGTGTTGGTAGATCTTCTTTGTACCAAGGTACCGGACAGAACATATGAACTACGGAGACGGAAATACATCAAATCGACTCAAACTATACCAAATTGACAGAAATCCACCGTGCATGTCAATGAAACATACAGAACTACGCTATAGCTTATAGATGTACCGTAGTAAACCAAAAGAGAGAGTGGTTTGAGGTCTTACCGCCATTGTTCGAGGTAGGGAACACTTAATAGACCTAGGAAGAAGCCGTCGCATTCGAGGATGCCCTATCGATAGTGGAAGCAAAGAGGTCCTCATTTATCTATCACCGCCTCCCGTCCTAGTGGTGGTCTTTGATCTATCGGTGGTAGAGGAACACCAACGGTGAGGGAGAGAGAAGAAATTGTGGTTGTAAATGAGGCAAGTGAGAGTGGATAGTGAGGGGTGATAGGATTTATGACGCACGTTCTCGATGCAGCGTGGCGTCTCCCGCTATTCCCTACGCGTGATGTTCCTTGGCTCGTTAGGGCCTTTCCCCGCAAAAGCAGTCGATTTGGAAGTTCCTGGCGCCAACGTTTTCCCTTCTTTAAGATGTGTGGCATGCAAGCCTAGCCCAATGCTCGGCCATCCAAACAAGCTTATTTCTTCCCACAAGGTGCGGGATCCCACAATAGCACAGCTGTACAAATACACATTCTAGAAATATTTGTACAACGGCAAGCACAAATACACAATAGCAGTTCAAGGCTTCAAGCATATCAACAGTTTAGTTTCATAAATCACAACATAATACATATGGTAGCAATATACAACTCCATGTCCGGTAAATAATGAGATCAATACTCCATCCATTCCATCCACAACAACTAGCTAAGTCCAAGTTCAACACTTCATCTCCCAACTCCACTTCATCTCATGCGGAGGTCAAACATTAGTACTAGATATAACATATTGGCAAACAACAAACAGGAGAGAGTTAATTATATTTCATTCTAGTCACAAAAATATGGTACACCATGATAGCACAATTCTAGAAAGACAAGTCAGCCTAGTTACTAACCTCATTCTGTTCTTGTGTGTCTTGAAGACAAGTCCAGAAGCCGCCTTCCCCAAGCTGAGCATCTACGAATTTTGCGCATATGAGAAGAGAATAAGCATAAGTAGAAATAGACATAAGAGAAAGATGCATACGAGAATAAGCGATACATATTAGGAAAATGCATGATTTGCTCACCTTTTGTTTCTAAGCCAGATAGCACATCAATACCTCAAGCATGTGACGAGTGAGTCGGATCCTATGTTCAGTCACTATTTTGCCACTAGTGCTAAATGCCACTAGTCACTATTTTTCCACTAGTGCTAAATTCCACTAGTACTAAATGTAGATTCCGAAGCAACCATTGTGACTAGAATAGCATATATATATATATATACATATATATATACATATATATATGTATATATATATATATATATATATTTCAACCTTTGTTAGGTTGGGTACCTTGTGCCAGCCACTTTTCGCTAATTTAACACATTGAAATTTGACACTAAGTCATCAGACAAGTAATAGTCCATCTCACCTTGAAGTCTAGCCGCCGTAGGATTTTTTTTTGTGCTACAATATCATGGAAAGAGAAGACAAGGAACATTTTGCGCCTGCTTCATATCCATCTCCTTCCACTTCATAGTCCTCAAAGCAACCAAGTATCTAACAGTAAGCACTACATCAAATAAATTGCATACTAGGGAGCATGGCGCGGCGTGAGACCACATCCGTGAGGGGCAATATGGTGAAATAATCGGTTAAAATTATTGCTGGAGATTACGCCCTATGTAGTGTATATTATTGTCCGAAGTTACGGCAGAAGAAAAAATAGTATTACTATTTGCAGATGAAAAAGGCGACGGATGGTATAATTAGTGTCAAAGAATAAAAGAGTATAAAAAATTGAATCGCTGCTTGTTAATAATAGCTAGAAAAGTACCGAAGGGTAACTACCATGTGGAATTACAGATGGGAAGTGCGAGAAAAAATTATTGCTAAAGAATATGAAATAACCCAAAAGAAACACCTTCGCTAAAGAATATGAAATAACCCTAAAAGAAATATTGATAGTAAACTAAGGTTACACAATTATACACCGGCAAGAAGTTACCATGGGTTAACTACTGATGGAAAATTATGGCCATAGAGTTATTTTACAAAAGTACCTTCGGATAATAAAAAATTGAACAAAAAATATTATCGTAGACATAGTATAACTACCGCTACAAAAATTAACCCGAGAAGTTATGTCCAAAAATTAAGTAGAAAACTTACGGCCGGAAAAGGTGAGCCAAAAAATTTAAGCCGAATAATTAGAAAATATGAACGTAAAAAGATATCAGTTAGGGCAAGAAAATTTAACCCAAAAACTGTTGCGTCTACGTGACGTGGCACGTGATTGGGCAAAATCATACGATGAATAGTACACACGGGTCGCCGGATCGAATGGCCAAAAAGGTGGGCTAGAAAATTTAAACCGCATAGTTAGAAAAGATGAACATAAAAATATAATGGTTATAGCAAGAAAATTTTAGCCAAAAAGTTATGTTGCGTCTACGTGACCTCGTACACGATTGGATAAAATTAGATGATGAATAGTACACGCGCGTACACTGACCTCCGGATCAAAGCTGGATGGTAGGGAACGGCCCGCACTGTTCATCTGCGCGATGAACGGTGGCCAGCTTGCCGAGAGGCCGCCATCCCCATGTCCCTTAGTATATAGTACAAGGGAACATGACGCGGCGGCACGTGGCGCTGGGCACCATCTAATAGTTGGTCAGAAGTAACGTTGGGATCGCTCGATATGTAATTTTGCATAAATTGTTGCCTCAAGTTCTGTAGAAGATAGTTGTACTATCTTACCTGATAAAAGAGACGAATGGCTGTGAAATTATTGTTGAAGAATTTGAAAGATCAAAACAATCTAAATTACCGATGGAGAAATGTGTCCTAGAAATTACTCGCAGTCAAAGAATTACCCACGGGTAGCTACAGTGAAATTATGGCCGAGAGAGTATGTCGAAAAGTTATCGTAGAAGAAAAACTGCTGATGAATTACAGTGAGAGAATCACTAACCGACGAGGAGTTGCGTTCGAAATAACTACAGACGGAGAATTTCGACCGAGAGAATATGTCCGGAATTACTGCCAAAGAATAGAATAGAAATTCACATAAATAAATTACTGTAGAAAAATTACGGTGGGGAAAGTACTCACCGCCAAGGTGATACAAATAATTTTGGTCAGGAAATCACAGAAAATCGTCCTAAAAAATTATTAGTCGAAGTATGAAAAAACAGGAAAACCACCATAGAGAAGACTGTAAAAATTATTGGCGGCAAAAAATAGTACGTCGTGAAATTATGGTGAAATATCGATTTAGATTAGAAAATTACTGTCAGAAATTACCGTTCATGCACTGTTGAGGAAAGGCCGTCAAAGAGTTACTGACGACAAATTAATCATCAAAAAATTACTGATGCGTAAGTTGTTCGACTTATAGTCATAAGAATTATCGAGTAAAATTATAGTCAAAAAATTACAGCTGTGCGACTATTCGTTGGCCAAAAGTAGAAATCTACAATGTCTAAAATGGACCGTTGGATCAAAAATAGACGGTTGAATGAGCAGTGTGCACTGTTCATAGGCGCAATGAACAGCGTGGCGCGCGCGGTCGTGGCGTGCTAAGCGGTCGGGAAAGCCACGCGCTTTTAATTATAGTTATATTATATGATATCAGTAGGAATGACTTATTAGAGCTGTTGTGGAGCAGCCAAGTATCTAACAGTAAGCATACATCTAGCAAAACAAGCATAGTACCAGATTGGATTTCAGAATAAGCATACATCCAAGTATCTAACATCAAGCATACATCTAGCAAAATAAACATAGTACCTGATTGGATTTTAGAATAAGCATACATCCAAGTATCTAATATATCCAGATCTCCTTACATTGGAAACAACTAATAAAAAAAATCAACTTACAATGGACTAGGAGATGTGGCCGTTTGTGGCTGTTTTTTTCTGTCGGCTAGCTTCCCCTTCTTCTTCATGTGTTTCCTCTTCTCCGGGACTCGCCCGCCACCACCGAAGGAGGCAGCAACGGGCAGCGCACGGATGGCTTCCGTCTTCTCCCGGTGCCAGCCATCGGTGGCAAAGCAGCGTGCTAGACGCCTCCTTCCGCTCCCTTGGTGCTCGACAGCGACGAGCTCACATCAAGGAGGAAGCCTAACCGAGCACCGGTTTCGTGTGGCGGAATCTGGGGTGGCTGCAAATCCTCTCCCGGCGACAACTACGGTGTGGGCTCAGTCTCCCAGTCAAAACGTTGCTGGCACGTGCCATCGATGGAGTCGGTCGCCTCTTCGCCCGTGACTTCGAGCGGTTCGGCCTCCATGGCCGCGCTTGTATGGCGGGCCGTTGGTGGCGCAGGAGAAAGCTGAGAGGGAGGGACTGCGAGAGGGAGAGGGCGGAGGCGTCGCGTGCATCCTTGGTTGACCACGCGGGGCAGCGGCTGGGTGGGAGAACTGGGGACTGGGAGTGGACGAGTAGGGGACTGGGGGAAGGGGGTACTAGGGGAAATCAAGATGTGAACCTGAGAGTTGGGTTCTTAGGGTTTCATGTTTATACACTTACATGTGGGATCCCTACTTACCATAATCGGGTCTGCGGGTTAGAGGGTTCGGGTTTGGCACCTCCATACCCACTTCCGCCAGACCAGATGGTATGGGGTTTTACCAATAACTAGACCCGCTGTTTATTTTTAAACCATACCCTCCCCGTTTGATGAGGGTACCCATCGGGTCATCGGGTTAGCAGGTACCTGGTACTATTGCCATCCCGAGTTGAAGCATCACACAAACTATATTTGGAATGTCTTAAAAATGAGTACTACTTTACTAGTCCATTTTAATAAAAGGACGTGGCTACATAGCATTCGGGTGTTGGTTCGTTTTTTCCAGCACTCACCCAAAAAAAGTTCACATTGTATTTATTTTCATACATGGAAAATTTAGAAAGTCATAACACTTAAACCGTGTGTCTGAATTGTGACTCGTTTTCACTGTTGGACGTCTCATGATGAGACCTTCGAAACTAGATCTATTTATATATATTTTGATAAATTTTTATTTTAAAAAATATCAACTTAGTGTTAAAACAAAGCAACTTTATATAACGAGTTGCTTACACTGCTTTTTTATATCTTGTAGCCAACTTAGTTTTCGAGATATTCACTTAGTAATAGCAGACATCAACTTCATAGTACCCAGACATCATATTTTTTTTGTTATCGTTATAACTTGTTTTTTAGGTAAACAACTTAGTAGCAATAAAAATACAACTTCATAACAAATTATGCGCAACTTAGACGCAACGGTAGACAACTTCGTGACAATGGTACACAGGTTCACAAATGTGATGCTAGCTGACTTAGGTACTACTGGTGTAATCATGAGGCCACTAACACCCAGCTACGGTGGCCACTGCCCTGATGCTTCCCATTGTGGTAGCCTTCGCCCTGACGACGCCGACAATAGTAGTTGGAGAAGGCGACCACCATTGGGAGAACAAAGGAGACCGACACTAGAGATGGGGTCATGGTTCATCCGAACTCCATAGCTTGAACATAACTTAGCACATGTGTGAAGCAAAAATTTACTATGGACAAACACAACTTATCATTTTCAACATACAACTTTTTGCTTTTTCCACGTACAACTCAGTTTGTAAATGGATGCAATTTGAGATTAAAAAGCAGCTTTTTTGCACAATAGTGAAAAAAGAAATTTGGGATTAAAAAGCAACTTGCTACAGGTGATGTTTTAGCTACAACCATATCCCCACAAAGTTGTATTTGGTGCAAGCTACGGTCATTGCCACTTCTTGAAAATAAGTTGCTTTTACTGTGATGTGTCACAAATAGGGTATGCAAGTTACAACTAGTGGGTATACAACTAAGCAATAGTTGGTATGGTATACAACTTGCAATGGTGAGTATGAAACTTGGAGTAGTGAATATGCAACTTAGCACATGTGTGTAACAACAATTTACTATCTACAAACACGCTTTAACAAAGATGTGAGTGAACAATTTATTGTGTGCAAAATACAATTTAACTCATATGTGGAACCAATAATACCGGCGGTAGAAATACAACTTAGTATATGTGTAAACAAATAATTTATCTTCGTGGCCGCCGCCGCATACTACAACTCCACCTCAATCAACACAGATGTAGCCGGTTCGTGAGCGACGATATGAGGCATACCACGAGCTGCAAAAAGGCGAAGAGAATGTCACTTTGAAACCGGCGATGCCTAGCCTCCGCACAACCGTGGCTCATGCAAGCTAATTTTCTCGCAAGATTAGTCGAGCGAGGTCGACGATCGTGTCATGGACCGTGACATGGCCACGTCATCGGCTACTGGTGCTGTTCCAGCCAATCAACATGCAGGAACCGCGTCATCGCCAATACGCGAGACATGAGCGCGGAGGCCCAACTCAAGGTACCAATAAGCCCAGGCCATCAAGAAGAACCAGCGAAGACGGAGGTGACGAAATCGTTATATGCTCGATCCCCAGCTCATGTACGGGGTGTGGAGAAACTAGACTGAACTGGCGGCCGACTCTCTCTCTCGGATCCCCTTTCTCTAATTAATCCCCTTGTATCACCACTGTATCAGACCAAATTGAGTAAAGCTAGTAGGAGGATCGTAACAATCTGGTATCAGAGCCAACCCCAACCACCCGAATTTTTTTTTCTCCACCAATCTGGCCGGGCGATTTCCCTCAATTATCCTCACTCGCCACGGAAAAGCCGTAGCCATGGAGGATCAGGCGAAGCTGCTCGCGGATCTGACGGCGGTAGTCTCGTCCATGAACGCGAAGTTGGGCGAGATGCATCCAGTGGTGCTCGATCTGCACACCTGGAAGCCATCCATCGGGAAGTCCATGGAGTCCTTGCGAGTGGAGGTAGGCGATCTACGCGCGCTCGTCCTCGACCCCAACAAATTGGCCATGACTCCACCTACGGGCGGGGCGCCACTGACTCTACCTCACATCTCGGCGGACGCGCCCTCCACCTCATCGACGCTTGCCAAACCGGCAGCGTCCCTCCTCGGCGTGCGCGCGTCAGGAGATGGTGACGACGGTCACGGGCAATCCGGCCACCACGACGCATCGAACCAACGGGGCAACTACTCTGATGATCCTAGATCATCGGACGTGGCCCCGGCAAAGGGTACGTCCTTAATTCCTTGCCAAGGTTACGATTCGTCCGATTTCATGGCTCGGGAGGGTAGTTCATCTCGTTTTCCCCATCCACCGCGTGTGGATTTCCCTCTGTTCGATGGAGAGAATCCCCGTGCCTGGCGTCTCAAGTCCGAGGCTTATTTTCAAGTGTGCACCATGCATCCAGATAATTGGGTCAATTTTGCTGCTATGTACTTCGTTGAGGATGCTCTAACTTGGTTGCAAGCATCCATAGCACACTTGCAGTTCCCTGTTTGGAAGGATTTTGCTGATAATATTTGTACTCAGTTTTGGGCGTACTGAATTCCAAACCTATCTTAGGCAGTTCAATAGGTTGCAGCAAACTGGTACTGTAGTAGAGTATGCAAGCAAATTCAATACTCTCATGCACAATCTTACGGCACACCACACCTCGTGGGAGCCGTCATTTTTTGTTACTCACTTCTTAGATGGTTTACAGAAAGAAATTAGAGCAGCTGTAGTTTTGCATCGTCCCATCGATCTCCCTACTACCGTGGACTTGGCTATTTTGCAGGAAGAGGTGATTGAGTCGTTTCGGCGTGATGCAAGGCGCATGGATTTCTCTCCGATGCCGGGGTATATTCCTCGTACCGCGATGCCACTACTTCCTCCTCCGGCCCCTCACGGAAATCATCTACCTGTGCCATGTGGGGAAGAGCGTCGCCAAGCTAACGCACCCAAACAAGTGCCGGCTGATGACAAGGTCGCGGCTCTGCGCGCCTATCGCCGAGCTCGGGGCCTATGTTTCACCTATGGAGAGAGATGGGGTCGTGATCATCGTTGCGGCCTGACAGTTCAACTACATGTTGTGGAAGAATTGTTGGCTATGGTGCAGGACAGTGAGGAGGGGCATGCACCTTCTGTCAAGGCTGACAATGATACTGCTAGTGAATTTATGCACATCTCTCAAGCCGCTGCTGAGGGAGGAATAGCGGCAACTACCATGCGATTGCAAGGCTTAATGTCGAATCAAGAAATTCTGATGTTGGTGGACTCTGGGAGCTCGCATACATTTATCAGTGCTGAATTGGCTGAGAGATTACAATGTTCTTCTCGTCATATTGCGCCACTCAGAGTTAAGGTGGCTAATGGAGGGCTGATGCACTGTAATACTGAACTAGTGGATTGCGATTGGTGGACTCAAGGTGTTCATTTCAAAACCTCTTTCAAAGTTTTGCCTCTGGGCTCTTATGATGTTATTATGGGCTTTGACTGGCTAACCGGACATAGTCCAATGAAAGTGCATTGGGGTAATCAAACCATGTCTTTTGAGTTGGCAGGAAAAACAGTGTTTCTATCTGGGGTCAAGCCTGACACTTCTAGTTGCTTACCTGTTTCTATTGATCAGCTGCAGTCTCTGCTACAAAAATCTAGAGTGGCCCAAGTGGTGCAACTATCTCTCATGCAACCTGATCATACCAATGTTGCTGAGTCAAAACCATTGCATGCATCAATTCAACAGTTGTTAACAGATTTCCAAATGTTGTTCGAGGAACCTACAGAGCTGCCCCCTCAAAGACAGTTTGATCATGCAATCCCTCTTTGCCCTGGTGCTCGGCCTATCAATCTGCGTCCGTATCGATATAATCCAGCCCAAAAGGATGAGATTGAACGACAAGTGAAACAGATGCTTGAGCAAGGAATTATCCAAGTTAGTTCTAGTCCTTTTTCTTCGCCCGTGATCCTGGTGCTCAAAAAGGACCTTACTTGGCGGTTTTGCGTGGATTTCTGTCATCTCAATGCTATTACTATCAAGAATCGTTACCCCTTACTAGTTATCGATGAGCTTCTTGATGAGTTGACTGGAGCCAGGTGGTTTACTAGTCTTGACCTGCGGGCAGGGTACCATCAGATTCGCATGAAACCCGAGGATGAGCAAAAAACGGCGTTCAAGACGCATCAAGGGCATTATGAGTTTCGTGTGATGGCTTATGGTCTGACCGGTGCGCCAGCTACCTTCCAAGGGCTTATGAATACGATCCTCCAACCTCTATTACGCAAGGGAGTTCTCGTGTTTATTGATGATATTCTTATATACAGTCAAGATTTGCAAACTCACTTGCAGCTGCTAAAAGAAGTTTTTGGAATTCTGGCTTTGCATCAACTCAAAGTTAAGAGAAGCAAGTGCAAATTCTTTTAGCCAAGGTTAGTTTATCTGGGTCATGAGATTAGTGGGAGGATGTGCGTACTGATCAGAAAAATATTGCAGCTGTCAAAAAATGGCCTACACCTAGCAACATCAAAGAAGTTAGAGGATTTCTAGGTTTGGCGGGTTACTATCGCAAGTTCGTGAAGAACTTTGGTATTCTTAGCAGACCCCTCGCCGATTTGCTAAAAAAGAATACAATATTCTGCTGGAATACATTGGAGAACGAAGCTTTTGAAGCCCTCAAGGCAGCTCTAATCTCAGCCCCGGTGCTTGCATTACCAGACTTCAATCAAACTTTCGAAATAGAGACTGATGCGTCAGATCGTGGAATAGAGCAGTGCTGATTCAAAATAAGCATCCTCTGGCCTTTTTGAGCAAAGCCTTGGGCCCCCGCACTAGCATGCTTTCGACATACGAAAAAGAAGCATTGGCAATATTGATGGCAGTGGATCACTGGCGGGCATATTTGCAACCAGCAGAGTTTGTAGTGCACACGGACCAAAAAAGTCTAATACACTTGGAGGATCAAAGAATTACTACACCATGGCAGCAGAAGGTGATGGTTAAATTGCTGGGTCTTCGCTACCGTGTGGTGTACAAGCGAGGTCCGGATAATAGAGCAGGAGACGCCTTGTCCCGCTGTCCGGTACCAGCTACGGGTGAGTTGGCAGCAGTATCTGTATGCTTACCTACTTGGCTACATGAAGTACAAATGGGATATAGGGCTGATCCTCAGGCTCAAAAACTTCTTTCACAGCTTTCTACCTTGCCTCGTGAGGGTCCTAGGGAATTTAGCCTGGAGGATGGTGTGCTTCGTCTGAATGGACGGGTCTGGGTGGGCTGTAATGTCACTGTGCAACAGAAGATATTGAGTGCGTTGCATACTGGAGCCCTGGGAGGCCACTCGGGGTTCAATGTGACGTATCGCAGGGTACGCACTCTGTTTGCTTGGCCAGGTCTCAAAGAATATGTTCGCCGGTTTATAGATAGCTGCTCTATTTGTAAACAAGCAAAGCCAGAACGAGTCCGTTATCCTGGACTGTTGGAGCCCCTGCCCATACCTCCTCATACTTGGCATACAGTTACAATGGATTTCGTCGAGGGTTTACCTCGTTCGTCTGGATATAATTGTATTCTAGTGGTCGTGGACAAGCTGTCACAGTAAGCACACTTTTTACCATTGACTCATCCATTCACATCACATCAAGTGGCCTCTGTCTACATGTCCAATATTTACAAGTTGCATGGCCTGCCAGTGGCAATCGTCTCTGACCGTGACAAAGTGTTTACTTCGACATTATGGAGGGAATTGTTTCGTCTCTCACATACCCAACTGATAATGAGTTCCTCTTATCATCCGCAGACTGACGGTCAAACTAAGAGGGTCAATCAATGCCTCGAAACATACCTCCGATGCTTTGCTCATGCTTGTCCAACCAAATGGTTTGCTTGGTTACATCTCGCTGGAATTCTGGTATAACACTTCTCCTCATGCAACCTTGGGCAAGACTCCTTTTGAGGTGCTCTATGGCCACAGTCCACGCCACTTCGGTATCATTGATCCAGAAACTTGTGCAGTCCCAGATCTGGCTGAGTGGCTTCAGGATCGCCAGGATACTATGGCATTGCTTCAACAACACTTGCACCGAGCCCAACAGCAAATGAAAATGACTGCTGACAAGAAACGCACGGACCGTGTATTCCATGTTGGCGATTGGGTGTACCTGAAGCTGCAACCGTATGTGCAACGCTCACTGGCCACAAGAGCTAACCCTAAACTTGCATTCCGTTACTTTGGTCCTTTTCAGATCTTGCAAAAAGTGGGTGGAACATCATACAAACTCGAGCTACCGGAGTCATGCAAGATCCATCCGGTGATCCATGTCTCGCAATTGCGCCGAGCGGTGCCGCCTGCAACGGTGGTTTGTCAAGAGCTACCTGCGCCAGTGTCCGCACCATCGGAACCCGTGGCTGTGCTAGAAACAAGGTTATACCAGAGGGGCGGGGCTACTCTCCCTCAAGTGCTGGTACAATGGCGAGGCCAACCACCATCTCTGGCAACATGGGAAGATCAAGCTGAGCTTCTGCACCGCTTCCCCGACGCTCCAGCTTGGGGACAAGCTGCTTCTGAACCAGGGGAGATTGTCACGGACCGTGACATGGCCACGTCATCGGCTACTGGTGCTGCTCCAACCAATCAACATGCAGGAACCGCGTCATCGCCAAGACGCGAGACACGAGCGCGGAGGCCCAACTCAAGGTACCAATAAGCCCAGACCCATCAAGAAGAACCAGCGAAGACGGGGGCGACGAAATCGTTATATGCTCGATCCCTGGCTCATGTACGGGGTGTGGAGAAACTAGACTGAACTGGCGGCCGGCTCTCTCTCTCGGATCCCCTTTCTCTGATTAATCCCCTTGTATCACCACTGTATCAGACCAAATTGAGTAAAGCTAGTAGGAGGATCGTAACAAATCGTTAACTTGATTTTCATTTTCCGTAATAGTGCTGAGATAGATGAGAAAACAATAATACCGCCTACAAAATAGTACACAGTCTAATACAACTCAACACACGGGTGGATCAACATTTTACTGTCTAAAATACAACTTAGCCCCAGTAATGAGATAATGAGGGAGATCGGTCAAATTTTATTCATCCAACGCATAAAAATGGGGCAGCAAGTTACCAGGCCCCACCCACTCTCTCCCCAGTTTTTTCCGATCCAAACTGTCTGTACCCATCTTCTTCCCGAGTCTCTCTCTTTCTCCCCAAAATCCACATCCAAATTTGTCATCTTTCTTCTCAATATCTCCAAGGACCAGAGCTCGAGGTCGTTCGCCCTCTAGGCCCTGGCAGAACAAAGACCGCCGGGCTCAAGGAAAAAAGGCGCGCGCGAAGGGAATCAACGCATGAGGGTGTGTGGTGGGACAGGATGCGCGGCGGCGGCCGGCCCTTCGCCCCACTGCACGCGGCCTGGAGGAGGTCATCCTCGACCAAGCAGCACCCTCGTCAAGTCGTCATGTAGATATCAGGGGACGGCGCACAACAACCGGGCTGCTCATCGGGCATGGGCGAAATGGCGTACAGTCGGGGACGGACGCACAGGAAATCCCGGTGGCAGGTGGGAGGAGGAGTGGGCGCGCAGGGTGGGAGGTGGAGGCCAAGGCGGTGAGAAGATAAGGAGCGCCGCCGGGCGGGACGTGGAAGGACGGGGCGCCCTCTGGTGCACGTGCACAGGACCTCCGGATCAGCGGTTGTACAGGAACTTGGGTTGGCTATGGGGAGCGCACCGGCAGTGGGGGAAGCAAGGGTGGCGGGGCTACGGTTGTGCAGGATTCGGTTCCCGGGGTGGCGAGGGAGCACGCCGGCTGTATGGGAAGCGGCAGTGGTGGGGATCCTCGGGTGGAGGCAGGGAATACAGCAGGAAGGTTGACGGTGAAATGGTGTCTCCATTTTTAGCGGGAAGTGGCCAGGATGGGTTGATGGAATGCAGCAGGAAACGGATGCCGGAACAAGCGAAGGAGCACCCTGAGTGCTTTTTAGCACTTGGGTTAATAAAATATCTAAAAGGTGGTACTAGTAGTAGTAGTAATGTGAATTTTCTCGCGATACTTCATTTCGGAAAGAAAATTGTACTGGCCCCACCAGTCCGGCCGGACCCAAGTCCGATCCATCAACCGCACGCGGTAGATCCAACCCCGATCTAGTCAACACTAGCTAGCCCGATTAGCTCGGTCATTTTTGAATTTTTTTCTCTCTCGCTCTGACACGGATCACAGCTCTTCTTCCAGTCTTCACTGAGCTACTCTCCCTTGCTCGGAGGAGCTAAACACCGAGCCGCCGCCGCCTCCCGATCTTAGCGGGACGCCGCGCGCGAGCGCGAAAGCCTGGCCCCATCTCCCGCGCAGCCCGGCTCATGGACCCCGCCCTGTCGCTCGCCGCGGACCTCTGGCGGCCGGTCCACCGCGAGGCATCCTCCGTCGTCACCAACCGGAGCAACGGCAGCCGCGGAGCCGGCCGTAGGAGGCCCCGCGGAGACGCGGCTGCGCAAGATGAAGAGTTTTCCTTGTTCGTCTCCACCTCTGGCGCCGACCAGGAAGCGGTGAGGCTATTGCTCTTTTAGCTGCTCCCGTCCCCCACTCACGCAGCCATTGGGTGTGATCTGTATGGGGTTGGTGATTTTAGATGCTTTTCTTGGCATCGGGAGCTGGAAAATTGCCTCTGTGACGGGTCCTGTCGTTGTGATTTGCTCCTCCATCTGCTCAGATACGCTCATGCTTGTGTACGGCAGTTAAAAGTGCAGTACAGTACGCATGGGCAATGCAGCCTGATTACCTTAGATCAGAATAACACGTGGTGAATAAGAATGCGTCTGGTCGATACGAATTCTGAAAATGCTGGGTACTGAGCAAGATGGAGGTCAATGCAATGTAGCACGCCACGACCCACCGTGTTTCTTGTTTATGATTGCGGTTATTTCCCATTTTTAATGAACCAAGTAGAATTATGGCTGTTTCAATGTGGATGTTACGTGTGTGTACTTGTCTTTAACTGTCCGTCCATCTGATGATATAGTTCACTGAAAGTTTCATGCTCGGTTCTGCAGGCTCGTCCAGAAGCAAAACGTTTGAAGAAGGTCAAGTCTGATGATGACGATGCCTCCCAAACTGATTCAGGAAATGCTAATAAGGCTGTTCATAAAAACACAAAACCGCCAGAGCCACCAAAACAAGACTACATCCATGTGAGGGCACGAAGAGGTCAAGCAACTGACAGCCATAGCCTTGCAGAAAGGGTAAAGCTGTTACGTTTTTTGACTGGCCTTTTCACCCTGGAGATTTGCATCCTTAACTATATATGGGTTCTGATTATCACTTATAAGACTATAGTACCAGATCATTTGTGCCAAATTGATCGAACTATTTGGAATGCTCAAATGTCCCTACAGCACATGATAGGTATTCAACCTGTTGTCCCAGCAACTCAATGTTTGTTTGTTGACAACAGGCACGGCGAGAGAAGATAAGTGAACGCATGAAAATGCTCCAAGATCTTGTCCCTGGATGCAATAAGGTTTACTTTGCATAACGCTATGTGCTCTGAATTTCATGTCTCTAAAAATCTTGTTGTTAGTGCATGATACCCTTCTGAAACATTCCGTTTCGTTTTTTAGGTTGTTGGGAAAGCATCAGTTCTTGATGAGATCATAAATTATGTCCAGGCTTTACAACGTCAAGTGGAGGTATGGGCCTTTCTCAATTGCGCCTTGTGTGGAATATCCTTCTCATCCACGTTCAAGACTTGATGAACTCAAGTAATCTTATTTCCACAGTTTTTGTCGATGAAGCTTGAAGCAGTAAATGCTCATGTGAATAACAGAGTTGCGTTTGAGTCTAAAGATGTAAGTTTAGTTGGTGGTTCTGAACAGTTTATGTCCATAACTGAGCTTCCTGCATTCTGCAAAAATAACAGAGCTTCCTGAGTAACTGAGCTTTGTCGAGATTGTTAAAAGAGTTATGGCATATCCTGCTTTTGCATACAATCTCAGCTTTAAGCTTAATATTTCAAATTGAACTGATTGCCCAACTTGCCGTTTTTTGTCTTGCTACAATCCAAATGCTACCTGTCCCAAGTTTGCTTATTAATCGGCTGGACGTTGATGTTTGAATTCTGCAGCTTTATTATTTCTCTGTATTGTTTTCAAGTGATCAGACAATCCATCTGAACCATTGAAAAAGTTTTTGGTCATGACTTGTTACTAAATTCTTATGCAAAATTTCTTACAGACATAACCACCACTACTAGTATCGTAATTTTGCAACCTGAATACCCGGGGCTACCTAGCATGTCCACATGTTTTCGCTGTTTAGCAGTATGGTCTTCTCTTCAAGATTCTGCTCTCGCAACAGCTGTTGTAGCTAAAGTTTGAAATTTTAAGGCTAGTGCAATGTTGTAGTGGCATGTTTTTGATGTGCTTGCAATCTTAAATTAAGGGTCAAATATTCATGTGCCTGCTTTTTGTAGGCTGATGCTCAGCCATATCATACAACTCTTGGTTTGGCATTAGATCCACAGACGCCAAGGGAATACGCCCAGGGCTCATCATCAGAGTGGCTTCACATGCAGATCGGCACCACATATGAAAGAGTGACATGAATAAACACGGGATTCCATTTGACAACATTCCTTTTGGTGGCCAATAAAGAGTGCCAGGATCAATCAAATCCATGGCCTTAGATTTGTTTCTCCAAGTTACCTCACGGCTGATGTATTACGGTTAGTTGCATAAGGACTGGAAAAAATCACAGACTGTTCAAAATACTGGAATTTTCTTGGATTCTTGCGGGAATTTAAGTTGAACTGTTAAATGCAAACAGGCTGATATGAACGATTTAACGTCTCCTGAATTGGATGGCATGGTTGCAACACTCCATAACATTCTTCTCCACTGTTATAATATTGTGCACATATTCTGTTCGTCGTGGCGGGAAGGATCAAGGAAGTGAAGGAGCAGGATGGATCCCATGCTTTTGCTGGAGCTACCGCTACGGACACAAGAACCTAAAACTGACGTTTTTCTCGCTCTTGTTATGAGGCCACACTTTATTTCTGGCTTGTTTTTTATCTCAGGTTCAGGGTTCACAATTTCGAACTATATCAGGCTAATGCACGTGGGGGAGCAAAGATGAATAGCACTACCACACACGGATGTTATTATATTCCCTCCATCTGGAAATAGATGTCTTAAATTTGTTTAAATTTAGATATATCTAAACACTATTTAGATAGGCTTGGGTGGGCAGGGGCGTTGCGTCTGCGGAGCTCTCTGGAGGTGGCAGTGGCAACTAGGATAGGATTGGGGACGGCGGCGTGATGGCCCGTGTCGGGGGGATGACCCCCGGGTAGCCCAAGACGGGACCAACTGGCCGGCTCCAGGGAGCACATGCTGTCTGGATGCAGGGTAGCCAGAAGAACCGGCTGGGAGGCCGCTCCTAACCGGCCGCCTCGGATCCGCTAGACATGGTACGGTGGGGATGACCCTCCTTACCGAGTGCACGCTTGACCGGACAGGCTGGCTGGCCTGGCCGGCGCTATTGGACAACTGCGCCAAACTTGGAGGCTGACGAGGAAAGCCTCGACTTACGCATAAAGAGTTGGCTGACGGATAAAGAGCCGGATGACGAGTAAAGCAGGGGCGCTGGACACTGAAGCGTGCTCCTCCCCTGTACTGGAGGCTTGACTAGACCCGGGTGTGGCGCCCCGCAAAACCACCACTAGAAAATCGCGGTGTTTTTGTGCATTGCATCATCATGACCGCATGCTCATGTCATCATGCCACATTGCATTTGAGCATCGTCATCATCATGCATGGTTTTAGTCTAAACTATTTTCGAAACGCCTAGTTTTGTTTTCTAAATATTCCCGTCTTTATTCAAATTAAAACCCGGGCCTCCGGAATATTTTGGTTTGTCTAAATACGGTTTTCAAAAGCCTCGTTTTAAATAATAAATTTTTTATTTTATTTTTAGGAGGCAGCCCGCCAGGCCCGAAAGCCCGGCCGGCCACCTCCAAACTCTAAAGCTAAAACCAACCCACACCCAGCCGACCCACTCCCACCGCCGCCACCTGCCTCTACCCTCCACCTCACCCCAGCCAACCATTGGCCGCCACCTCACCTCACCAACGCCACCTCAGCCACCTGGCGCGCACGCCACCGTCCGCAGCGTACATCGTCCTCCCAATCGTTCCTTGACCCCATCCACACCTGCCGCGGACCCACCCTGCTCCCTGGGTCCCACCGCATCTCCCGCCCACCTGCACTTGCTCCCACACACCTGGTCGCCGCCCGTTCCTGCCTGGAACCCTGTGTCCACCCCGCGCCAACCCAACTCCCGCTCGCCCGCTCCCCGTAACGCGCGCCCACGCCACCACCTGGGCACGCTCCCCACCTACCACGAGCCGACCCACTCTTTCCCCTGGCCCACCACCTGCATAGCCCCCACACCCACCTGCCTCTCCCGCACGCCATCTCCCCACCACGACCGCGCCTCCTCACGCGTTTCCTCCCCACCGCGCGTCTTCCTTCCCTCTCGCTTCGCTCTCTCTCCCCAAGCCCGCATCCCCGCCGCCTATGCCATGGCCTTCCTCCTCGAGCCCAGCCGCCGCCGGCACGTCCGCGCCGCCTCGAGTCCCCAGCGAGCACCACCTCTTTGGCCCGGCCCATGCCGGCCCTGCTCGCCCTCGGCCGTGCTCTTCCTCGACGACCTCACCATTCCCTCTGCTGCACGCCGGAACCTGGGTCCCTCTCATCCTTGCCGAGCTCGTCGGCCTTCCGCCGCCCGTCCCTGCTGTTGGCCTCGCCTCCACGGTTCCCCCTCGCCGCCCCATCTCGTCTGCACCGAATCATCCCAGCAGAGCCCCGCCGCGGCCTCTCTCTACCGGTCAAGCGGGGCCATGTCCGCATCACCGGCCCGCCGCCGTCCTCTACGCCTCCTGCACCCCGTCCGTCCCTGACACCGGCGTCCCAGCAACCGCCTCTGCCGCGTCGTGCAGCACAAGCCGAGCCCCCCACCACTACAAGATCTGCACGCTGATGTGCTGCTACAGCCTCTTGCGGAATGTTGTTTTTCCCCTTGGCATGCTCGATGTATGTGCGTGTGTCTCGTGTTTGCTGCAGATCGGTCCGAGTGCTATGTTACCGTGTGAAGTGGTGTGTTTGTTTGATCGGCTACCTGAGTCCAAGGTGTCCACACCGGGATCTCGACAAGAACCGCCTGCTGTCAAGTTTTTCCGAAGACCCGAACCCTGATGCTGGAGTCCAGAGATCGAGGCCGAACCAGAAGACCGATCAAGACGGACCGACAAGATGTTCATCACGGACGCCAAGATCTACTTCCAAACGCGTTGACCGATGACCGAGATGGCACACCAAGGTCTTCATCCCGGTACGACAAGAGCATCACAATGTACCCGAAGACCGAACCTCGACACGCCAAGTTCGCCGAGACCCCCGTACCCGAAGGCCTTCGGCGTGGAACCCCAAGATCTTCTCCTGGAGCGACAAGGTCTTCTTCACGGATACGCCAAGTACTTCCTCGAGGACGCCAAGTTCTTCACCCCGGACGCCAAAACCGACCCGCTATGCGGACCCAACAAGACCTTCGCGACGGCAAGATCAACCCCGACCAGGGCGGATCCGATGCGCCCCGACGCCAAACCAAGTCCTCCTTCCTAGAACATCAAGCTCTCTTTCTGTTGAACCGTTCCCTCGTCGAACCCTGTCGAACCCCGGACCCCAGGAATCCAAGCTCTTCCGACCCCGATGTGTGAACCTTTTCCCGAGCCCCTATTTTATAAATGCTATATATAAAACCTGTTGCATAATAATTGTTCATCTCGCATGCATATCATGTGGGTTGGGGACATTATGCCAATTCACCGCATGATTAAATATGGAGTCAATATGCGGGCTATTCTAGTCTTATATCGGCTCCATTTAAATTGGTGTAGCGAACCGATGCCATGTTCGTCAGATAACACAACATTTAAATTGCGGGGGTTCTAAATAACTTGAACCATGTAATTAATTGTCGGGACCCTGGTTCCGCTTAATATTGCCTAGTTGCACCGCATCTACATCATATCATAAGCATGCCGGATCTTCTGCCGTAGTATTAATTATTGTATCCGGTGTTTCTGCTAGTGTTTGCTTCTTCGCGGATTAGGCCGATGAGTGGATGCGAGTAACGACAAGTTCTCCGGATATGATCCTTCGGCAGTGTTTCCCAGGCGAGCATCTCTCCCCCTTTCTACCTATTTTGCTTTTATAGTCTTTATTTCCGTCTTTTGATCTATTGCTATCCGTGTCACGATGCTTTAGTTTCCGTATACCAGTTATATCCCGTGCAGCCTCTATATTGCCTTGGACACCTCCTATTACCCGTTGTTTGGTAGAAAGCTGGCCTTGCGAGTCATAGTTGCTTGCTCAAGTGCGATCTCGTGTTGTCAAGTACCACAGTTGTTGGAATGCTGGAAGATGTTAATGGTGGAGGTGCTTAATGGTGGCGATGATCATGACTTTAAATACAACTATTAAAATGCTAGATATAACTAATGCCGAGGCATCTGTGGGCAATAGATGTTATTTGGTTCTTCCACGCTCACTTGTGTCCCGTAGGACCCCGAGTACTTGATACCTGTTCCTTGATTTTCGCACTATCCACATCCGGGAGGCCTTATGGACCCCCCTGAGCCAGAGCTTGATTCATTTCTATTTCTTGGGGCCACAAAGTAGTTTGGGGCTTTATTACTATCCTGTACCTATGCCATGCTTTACTGCTTTATTTACGATTGTGCGTGGAGCACCTCTACTGTTTAGGATTGCGGAGTGTTTTCGCGGTATCGACAAGCCCAGTCACACTTTCGGGTTCCCAGTCATTTACAGCCATTGGCGCAAACCTTGGGTCCATCTCGGAGTCGGCCAACTTCGTTGCAGGTTGCTTAATAGGGTGGCGCCCTGAAATATTTATGAATCCTGTGATTGCTTTGTCATGAAAGCCTCGTTGGGTTTTGAGTTGGTTTTTCCGAGGTTGATCGAGTGTGTGTTGCTATTTGTGCACCCCTGCAGGGTAAAACTTTCTGAAAGCCGTGTCCGCGGTTATGGACGACTTGGAGCACAGTATCTCGATCATAGACAAGCATAACTAAAGTAGTGCTATAAACTTGACTTAAGATATGACTAGTAATCAGATTCAACTATAACGGAATGGATATTAAAAATGCCAACAACTACTGGATCTGGGTTGTTTGTTATATTTGCCTAGTAAGTATTGCAACTCCAATGGAATGTGATAAAAGTGCAAACAACTGCTGGGTTTTGGGATTCCTTAGGACAATTATATCTGACTAGTAAATGTCCCAACTCCAATGGAATGGTGATTAAAACTGCCCACTACTTATGCTATCAGGATGGCCCGCGCTATCTATATCTGACTAGTAAGTGCTTCAAATATAATGGAATGGATAAAACTGCCAACTATGTGAGTTCCTTGGTCCGACTTCCTCGTTTGGTCTCGAGGGGGAATTACCAGGATGGGTTTGTTTGGTGTTAGCTTCAGGTTGGATCCGAATAGGTCTTTCTTACCCCTCTCTGATAACGGCCAGTTGTATCGAGTCTCTATAGGTTGTTAGTGCCGCTGCGCTGCCGCTTCAGCTCACCATACCTATGTAGGCGAGAGCCGCCGAATTCTAGCCTCGCCGTGTACTGGCCTCAGTACTGACGCTCCTCTTTTTCCTTTGCCCTTTGTCGGCACCCCTTTTGTTTTAGCAGGTTTGAGATCAACGTCGTTAGCAAGGTTACCCTTCTGGCTTGGCCTGGGCAGGGTTATGGACGCCATTGGTTATTCTTCAGGGCTCTTAGCCCCATTTGCATCTTGTCCGTACTCGGACGTAGAATTGTTTTCAAGGCGATTTGGATCTTTGTATTGAATAGCTGTATTCTTGACTCGCTGAGTCGCTGTTGTATATATATCTGTTCTGTGGGTTCCATCGTGGTCTATTGTGTAATGATATTACTTCGTTTTCCACCCGCACGAAAGTGCCTAGTGGGCGTCCTTGAATCGTTTCTATGCGGGTTTTGGCGGGAAGTGCTAAAACTTGCATAGGGCCGATTTGAGGGTGTTACACCGTGCCTACCGTTTGGCCCTGTCCAGCCGACCCACTTTGTAAGGCCCAAATCCAAACAGTAAACCCTAGAACCCACCTTGTAAGCTATCTCATCAACTTGTATATAAAGGGGGGGTAGTGCTAGGGTTCTAGGTAAGCAAAAAAGAGACACCAGAAGGACTTAGACAATTCCAAGCAAGAAGTAGCTAAGGAAACAGCTCAAGGAGCATCTGTATTGGGCATTCGCCCCCTTTGATAGTAGATCCTTGCAGGAGTAGGAGTTTTACCTCGCCAAGAGGGCTCTGAACCTGGGTACATCGATGTGTCTGCAGTATCTGTGCCTAACCCGTTGCGAGTCGCCACCAGTAGCATCCTGATTATCCCCTTCATGCCATCCCCGATGGTACTGCCGTGTTCCACACCATGACAGTTGGCGCCCACCGTGGGGCACAACGCTTTGGCTGGGATCATCTTTCGTACGGGACTTCCACTCGTCGCCGGTGAGCGAGTCGCCTCTGGCCTCGTCCTCACCCTCGGTTCCTACGACTGCGTCCTCGACAACGCGTCCTGCTTCGCTGAGGGGCTTTTCCCAAGCGGGGGCTCCATCATGCACTTCGGCGAGCACCGCGTCTATGTCATCACCGTCCCTGAGGCCTTCCCTCGTGAGGTCGTCACCATCTTCGGCATGCCCCCTGGCTTCTCCGCCTCGCGTGCCGCCAGCAGCAGCGTCGAGGTCATGATGGCAGGCTTGGTGGAGAACCGTCGCCCACCTTTGGAGCGCAACGTGGACGGCTGCACCACTAATTCACGCCTCCCGAACCCATACTTGATCAACGCGTCCATCGAGCACCTCCGCAACCCCATCACCCCCATCGAGGCAGATCCAGCTGCAGCTGCAGCGGTCCTGGAGACTATCCCAGCGACGGATGAACGCCACCATGCGGGAGTAAAACATCCTGCACGGCTTCGAGCGCTTGCCTGGCACCAGCCGCCTGGCCCAGCCACAAGGCCGGAACCTTGGTTCGGAGATGGATCGCGCCGCTGATCCGCACACGCCCGTGGTGCAGCCGATCTACAGCACCCCTGCCAAAAACATGAGGGCCGCGAGGCGGCAGTTGCAGAGCTAAGCCACCTGGAGGGCGAGGAACTGCTCCGTCAACAGGCGCGTGCCCAGCTCCTCGTGGTCATGGCAAACAAGCAGCATGCCGAGGCATAACTCAGCATGGTTGGCAACAGCAGAACCCAACCAGCTCGCTAGATGGCGGATCCGGCTGCAGGCGACAGCAAGGCATCTTCCCCAAATGGAGCAAGGTAGAGCAACCGCCCACGCGGTGGATCTGCAGGCCGTGGGCACAATGCCCGCGACGCGGCAGCTGTCACCAGCAAAAACCGCGAGCCAACTGACGAGGCCAGAAAAGGCCAAGCGCTACCCAAGTCCTGCCTATCTTGCCGGCTGGGACCGCTCGAGCCGGATGAACAGCAAGACGCGCGCACGCGAATCGACCTGATGGTCTAGTCACACGCGCTGGAGGAAGAAAGTCCAGCCGGTCCAAGATGCTTTGGACCGCGCATCCGGAACGAACCGTTTCCAAAGGGATTTTCGCTCCCAAGGGATACGCTAAAGTACAACGACTCGGTCAAGCCGGAGGACTAGCTGGTGGACTACACCACCGCTGTAGGCATCGCCAACGGCAACCGCCTGGTAGCAGTACGCTACGCCCCTCTCATGCTCCTCGACTCAGCCAGAACGTGGCTAAACAGTCTCCCTGACAACAACATCAACGCTTGGATCGATTTCGAGCAGGCGTTCGTTCGCAACTTCACCGGCACCTACAAGCGCCTAGGCCGGCCTGGCGAGCTCGCTCTGTGTGTGCAAGGCCCGGATGAATCTGATCGCTCCTACATCACTCGATGGACGAGCATGCACAACTCCTGTGAGGGGGTACGTGAACATCAGGCGGTTGATTTCTTCATCAACGGCTGCAGAGACGGCACTATGATCAAGCATAAGCTTTGCCGGGTGGAACCCACAACCATGGCACAGGCCATGGCCATCACGGACAAGTACGCCACGGCTGACGCGGCAATGAAAAGATCCGTCTGGGTGGATGACCAAGGGCAAATAATCGTCGACATCGCCGTAGATCAGCCCCAGCCGGAGGGAAATGGCCACAATTCTAGGCGGCACGATAACCGCCACAGCAAAAGAAAGGACGACCAGCCGGACAACCAATATGGCTCCAGGAAGGTGGCGGCAGTGCAAGAGGATCCGGCTGCAGGCGGAAGCCAGAGACATAAGCCTAATGATCGGCCTCCAAGGCCCAAGTACACCATCGAGTCGATGCTTGATGGGCTATGCAAGTTCCATAGCAGGGGAAACAAGCCAGCCATGCATAACACACGCCAGTGCACCTGGACGAAGAAAATGGCAGAGTTTACTGGCATACCAGCTGGACATGCACCACCTCCTCCAGCCGGCGGGCCGCTAGGCGATCGCAATAACCAACGTCGAAGTGAAGACGATGACAACAACTACCCCTGCCAGGTGGGAAACTACCACATCTTCACCACGGAGCCGGAGACCAAGCACAACAAGAGGCGTCGCGAGGTGGACGTGAACGCAATCGTTCCTCCCGTTCCCTAGTACCTCAACTGGTCGAAGCAAGAAGTTGCATGGAGCTAGAAGGACCAGCCAGCTGAGCTGCCTAACCCAGGCACCTACACGATGGTTCTGGATCCTATCATTGTCTCCCAGAAGCATTCCTGCAGGTTTTCCCACATCCTCGTAGACGGAGGGAGCAGCATCAACCTCCTGTACCACAGCTCGCTCGACCGGCTCGGTATCAGTGAGTCGCAGCTGGAGCCGTCAAGCACCTCCTTCCATGGAGCCGTCCCAGGCCCGTCACACTCCCCCATCAGAAAGATCCGGCTGGACGTCATCTTCGGCACGGAGGACAACTTCCGCCGCGAGCCCATCTGGTTCAAGGTGGTCCACCTCTGCAGCGCGTACCACGCAATCCTGGGATGCCCAGTGCTCACCAAGTTCATGGCGGTACCACATTGCGCGTACCTCAAGATGAAGCTACCAGGGCCCAAGGGCGTCATCACTATGGCTGGTTGCTACAGACGGTTTGTGGAGTGCGCCACAGACGGGTCCAAGATAGCGGGAGCCATGATCATCGCGGAAGAGAAGCGCATAATCATGCAGAACGTGGCGGCCCTACAGAAAGACATGCTGGCTGGCGAGCCCAAGTTGGCCGGAGAGGCACAGTTCAAGCCATCCAAGGGCACAAGAAAGATCCTGCTGAACGAGGCCGAGCTGGACAAGTTTGTCTTGGTCGGAGACGGCCTTGACAGCAAATAGGAAAGCACGCTCGTCGACTTCCTCCATGAGAATCGGGATATCTTCGCATGGTCCCCGAAGGACATGCCAGGTGTTCCGAGGGAGCTCGCCGAGCACTCTTTACATGTTAGGATGGAAGCAAAGCCGGTCAAATAGTCACTGCGCCGCTTCGCGGAAGAAAAAAGAAGAACAATTGGGGAAGAGATCACCTGGCTGCTCGCAGCCGGATTCATCATGGAGGTTTTCCACCCGGAATGGCTAGCAAACCTCGTACTCGTGCTAAAGAAGAACAAGACTTGGCGCATGTGTGTTGACTACACCAGTCTGAACAAAGCATGCCCCAAAGATCTAGTCGCCCTGCTAAGGATAGACCAAGTGATCGATTCCACGGCCGGCTGCGAGCTGTTGTCGTTTCTGGACGCGTATTCCGGCTACCACCAGATCTAGATGAACCCTGCTGATCAAATAAAGATAGCATTCATCACTCCTTACGAAGCCTACTGCTACACCACAATGCCGTTCGGACTGAAGAACGCTGGAGCAAGATACCAGCGCTGTATGTAGAAATGCTTGCAGACTCAGATTGGCAGAAACGTACATGCCTACATGGATGATGTGGTGGTCAAGGCCAAGGAGCATCAGACACTCCTTGAAGATCTGAAGGAAATATTCACCAACCTCCGCTGGTTCCAGATGAAGCTCAACCCGGAGAAGTGTGTGTTCGGCATCCCAGCCGACCAACTCCTCGGTTTTCTTGTATCTAAGCGAGGAATCGAGGCAAACCCGGAGAAGATCGGCACAATCGAGCGCATGCATCCGCCCAAGAACTTGAGAGATGTCTAAAAGTTCACCATATGCCTGGCCTCCCTCAGCCAGTTCATCAGCCGGCTGGGCGAGAAAGCACTCCCACTATACGAACTCATGAAGAAGATGGACAAATTCGTCTGGACATCACATGCGGATGAAGGCTTCTGCGACCTCAAGCGTATGCTCACCTCACCACCTATTCTGGCGGCACAAGCAGCAAAGGAACCCATGTTGATATACATCGCAGCAGCAAACATGGTTGTCCGTGTGGTGTTGGTGGTGGAAAGGCTAGAAGAAGGAAAGGCGCAGCCGATGCAACGACCGGTGTATTACCTGAGTGAGGTTCTCTCGCTCTCGAAGAAATATTACCCTCATTACCAGAAGCTGGTGTACGGCATGTACATGGCAGCCAAGAAGTTGAAGCACTACTTCCAAGAACATTCCATCCGGGTGGTGGCACTAGCGCCACTCTCGGAGATCATCGGCAACAGAGATGCCACATGCCGGGTGGCGAAATGGGCCATAGAGATCGCCGCCCACAACATATAGTATGAGCCAAGAACGGTTATCAAGTCTCAGGCCTTGGCGGATTTCCTAGTGGACTAGGCAGAAACGTAGTACCTGCCATCTTGTCCTGACTCCACGCATTGGAAGCTGCATTTCGACGGCTCCAAGATGTATGGAGGGCTCGGAGCCGGAGTGGTCATCACCTCTCCAAAAGGAGACCGGCTGGAATACGTGCTGCAAATCCACTTCCACGCGTCCAACAATGTCGCTGAGTATGAAGCGCTCGTCCACGGCCTCAAGCTGGTAAAGGAAATAGGCATCCGATGCATCCTGTGCTTCGGCGACTCTGATCTGGTGGTGCAGCAAGTGTCGGGTGATTGGGACGCCAGAGATGCAAACATGGCTCTATATCGTTTCTTCGTAAAGTAGCTATGCGCCTGTTTCGAAGGATGCGAGTTTCACCATGTTCCTAGGGTAAACAACGAGGCCGCAGACACGCTCGCCCGCATTGGGTCAACAAGACAAGCAATTCCGCCTGGAGTATCCCTTGAGCATCTACGCAACCCATCAATCACGCTGTCTCCCGAATCCGACTCCATAATGTTGGACGCGAACCCGGGGACTGCCGGCTCCAGGACCTCCACGACGGCTGCATCGCACCTGGGGACTGCTTCACCGCACCCGGGGACTACATGCTCCAAGACCTCCGCGACGGCTTCGCCGTACCCGGGGACTGCCGGCTCAAAGACGGCTGTACCGCACCTGGGGACTGCTTCGCCGCACTCGGGGACTGCCGGCTCCAAGACCTCCACGACGGCTGCACCGCACCCGGGGACTGCCGGCTCGAAGACCTCCACGACGGCTGCACCGCACCTGGGGACTGCCGCCTCTAGCCTAGAGGCTGCCGGCTCCACCGCTCCACCCGGTCGGCCTCCGGACGAGCCCGACCCGGTCATCCGGGCAGAAGTGAATCTACTGATGCAGGCGGTGTATGCCATCCGGGAAACCCCAACATGGGCCAAGCCGTTCATAGAGTTCCTGGCCAAAGGAGAGCTGCCCGAAGAAGAGGTACAGGCAAGACAGGTGAAGCGCAGAGCCAGCGCATACACCATCATCAACCACGAGCTCTACAAGTGCAGCGTTGGCTGTATTTATCAACGATGTGTGAGCCAAGAGGAAGGGATCTGGCTGTTGGTCGACATCCACCAGGACGAATGCGAACACCACGCATAGTCATGAGCCATAGTGGCAAAGGCATTCCGCCACGGGTTCTACTGGCCCACGGCATTAGAAGATGCTGAGAAGATTGTCAAGGCGTGCAATAGGTGTCAACGGTTTAGCCAGCAGAGGCACACTCCATCTGCAGCACTCAAGACGATTCCCATCACCTGGCCGTTCACCGTCTAGGGGCTAGACATGGTTGGCCCTTTCAAGACGGCCAGATCCGGCATGACCCACTTGCTGGTGGTAGTGGACAAATTCACAAAGTGGGTAGAGGCAAAGCCAATAAAGAAGATGGATGGGCCAACGGTGGTCAAGTTCTCCACATACATAATTACACGCTTGGCTATCCCAACAACATCATAACCGACAACGACACACATTTCGCCAAGGGAGCTTTCGCGCGATTCTGCGGAGATAAGGGCATCTGCCTGGACCTTGCATCTGTGGCACACCCCCAGTCCAACGGGCAGTGCGAGCGAGCAAATCGCCTGGTCCTAGCCGGAATCAAGCCCCTGCTGATCGAACCACTGATGCGATCCCCTGGCTGCTGGATTGAGGAGCTGCCGGCTGTACTCTGGAGCCTTCACACCACACCGAACAGGTCCACCGGTGTAGCACCCCGATAAAACCACTAGTAGAAAATCGCGTGTTGTTTTTATTTTTGTGCATCATCATGACTGCATGCTCATGTCATCATGCCACATTGCATTTGAGCATCTTCATGTCTGCATTCATATTGTTTGCTAAAACTATTTTCTAAAAGCTTATCTTTGTTTCCTGAATATCCCATCTCTTTATTTCAAATCAAAACCCGATCTTTCTAGATATTTTGTTTTGTCTACAAATCATTTACAAAAGCCTCTAAAATAAAACAGAACAATAATAAGTATAATCTTATTTTTTTATTAGGGAGGCAGCTAGCCAGGCCTGAAAGCCCAGCCGGCCACCTCCAAACCCAAACCCTAGCCAACCCCTAAACCTAATCCACATCCCAGCTACCGCCGCTAGTCCCATCCCGCCGCCGCCAACCACCAGAGCACATACCCGCGCGCATACCTGTCACGCAACACAGTGCGCGAAATACGCACTACCCACACGCGAGCCAGCCCTGATCAACCTGACCCCACTCCCACGCAACAGACACGCCCCGCACGCGGCTCCTCGCGATCCCCGCATCCACCCCGCGTCGCAACCCCCGCTCCCCGCCTTGTCGCTTTCGCCCTGGCCCACCACGACCTTTGCGTCGCGCGTGACCACGCAACCCCCGGCCCCACCCCTCACGAGCTACGCGTGACCCACCCCGCCCCTGCAGGCGGAAACCGTGTCGGGATCCCCTCCTTCCCTCGATCGATTCCCCACCTAGCCTCTCTCTCCCTCCCGACTCTGGCCCATCGATCCCCGCCGCCTCTCTCTCTACGCTGTCGCGCGTGGCCGCCCTCCGCTGCACCGCCGCACCTCCATGGACCTCTCTCCGCTGCCACTCCACGTCTCCTCCCCAACCGCCTCTCAAGCTCATGCCGACGCGCCCGTCCCCAAGCCCTAGCACCGCCAGGAGCCTCGCCTCCCTCGCAGGACCTCGCGCGCAAGCACCGGCACTGCTGGCCGAGCTCGCCGTCAACCTTCCCCGCCTACCAATCTCCTCGTCGCCTAAGCCCTGGGGCCCCGCTGCCTCTGCTTCCGCGCACTGCCATCACACCCCTTCGTCCGTGCTGCCCGTGCGTCCGGCCTCCTTGCCGTCTCACGCCGCCGGAGCTTCCTCGGGCGCCGCCGCTCGTTGGTTTCCCCTGGCCGCCCGGTGCGCCGCTCGCCGCTTCTCTCCTTCGCCAGACCTGGCCTGCCTCTGGCCTTCTTCTGGCGTGTTCCGCCTCAACGCCATGAGCACCCAGAGCCGCCACTAGGAACCGTGCGTCCCTGTCCCCGCCTCCAGATGCAGGTGCGACCATGTATCGATGTGGCCCAACAGTGCCTGCTTTGATGTGCTTGAACCTTTTGAAGAACCGATATGGAGATGCCTGTTGTTGATGCAACCGAGACCATGAAAATGTGTATGTGGGTTAGGTGGTGGCTCGAGTACCACTACTTCCGCTACTTTTGCCCCGAGATGACCCAAGCCCGACACGACAAGACCTCCATCTTGGAACCCAAGTTCACCAACATAGCGCCGGAGGCCGCGGAACGCCAAGGTCCCGGAACTTCACGGATGCGAAGGCCCTGGACCCCGGTCCTGGAGCCGATGTCGAGACCCAGGAGACCTTGTTCTTGAAGTCCGAAGGCCGATCCCAAACCCCGTCAAACCTCGGTTCCCCAAGATCTTCGACCCCGAATGTGTTCCCCTATTCGAGACCCTATTTTATAATATATGACATCTATCTTGTTTCATATTAAATTGTTCATGTCGCATACATATTTTGGGGTTTGTGGGTACTTTGTCGATTCACCTCATAATTAAATATGGAGACCATATGCGGGATATTCTAGTCTTATTCTGGACTCCATTTAAATTTGTGTAGCGAACCAATGCCATGTTTTGCCATGTAATACAACATTTAAATTGCAGGGTAGCTAAATAACTTGAACCTTATAATTAATTGTCGGGACACCGGTTCCGCTTAACATTGCCTAGTTGCACCGCATCTTTGCCATGCCATGCATCATATCATAATCATGCCGGATCTTCTGCCGTAGTATTAAATAGTGCATTCATGTTTCTTTTAGTGCTTTGGTTCTTCGCGGGTTAGGCTGTTGAGTTGATGCGAGTATCGACAAGTTCTTCAGATAATGTCTTCGGCTATGTTTCCCAGGCGAGCAATCTCCCCCTTTCTACCTATTTTGCATTTATAGTCTTTATTTCCTCTTGTTGATCTATTGCTATCCGTGTCGTGATGATTTAGTGTTCCGTACCAAATATATTATGTGCAGCCTTTATATTGCCTTGGACACCTCCTATTACCTGTTGTTTGGTAGATAGATGGTCTTGCGAGTCTTAGTCGCTTGCTCAGGTGTGATCCCGTGTCATGAAGTACCACACAGATGTTGGAATGTTGTCATATGCTTTACGGTGGAGAGGATCATGACTTTAAATACAACTATTAAATTGCTAGGAATAGATATAACTAATGAAAGAGGCACCGGTGGGCAATATATGCTATTTGGTTTTTCATGTCCACTTGTGTCCCGTAGGCCCCGAGTACTTGATACCTGTTCCTTGACTATTTGCACTATCCACATCCGGGAGACCCTATGGATCCCCCTTAGCCAGAGCTTGATTCGTTTCTTGTTTCTTGGTGCCACAAACTAGTTTGGGGCTTTATTACTATCCTATACTTATGCCATGCTTTACTGCTTTATTTACGATTGTGCATCGAGCACCTGTACTGTTTTGGATGCGGAGTGTTTTCGCGGTATCGACAAGCCCAGTCACACTTTCGGGTTCCCAGTCGTTTACAGCCATTGACGCAAACCTTGGGTCCGTCTCGGAGCCGGCGAACTTCGTTGCGGGTACTTAATGGGGTGGCCCCCTGGAATATTTTATGAATCCTGTGATTGCTTTGTCGTGACAGTCTCGTTGGGTTTTTATTTGTTTTTCCGAGGTTGATCGTGTGTGTGTTGCTATTTGTGCACCCCTGCAGGGTAAATCTTTCTGAAAGCCGTGTCCGCGGTTATGGACGACTTGGAGCACATTATCTCGATCATAGACAACAATAACTAAAGTAGTGATGTGAATTTGACTTAATATATGTGACTAGTAATCAGCTTCACTACAATGGAATGGTTAATAAAACTGCCAACAACTGGTGGAACTGGGGTGTATCGTCTCTTGTTAGACCTCCCTAGTAAGTATCACAACTCCAATGGAATGAAATAAAAGTGCCAACAACTGCTGGGTTTGGGATGTCACATGCTAATTGTATCTGATTAGTAAGTACTGCAACTACAACTGAATGGTTAACTAAAACTGCCCACTACTTATGCTATCAGGATGACTCATGCTATCTATATCTGACTAGTAAGTGCTTCAACTATAATGGAATGAATAAAACTGCCAATTGTGTGAGTTCCTCGGTTTGACTTCCTCGATTGGTATCGAGAGGGAAATGCCAGGATGGGTATGTTTGGTGTTAGTATCAGGTTGGATCCGAATAGGTCTTCCTTATCCCTCTCTAATAGCCACCAGTTTTACTGAGTCTCTATAGGTTTTTTAGTGCTGCTACGCTGCCGCTTCAGTCCACCATACCTATGTAGGCGAGAGCCGCCGAATTCTAGCCTCGCCATGTACTGTCCTCAGTACTGACGCTCCTCTTTTTTTCCTTAGCCCTTTGTCGGCACCCCTTTTGTTTTAGCAGGTATAAGTTCGACGTCGTTAGTAGGGTTACCCTTCCGGCTTGGCCTGGGCAGGGTTATGGATGCCATTGGTTATTCTTCAGGGCTCTTAGCTCAATTTGCTTCTTATCCGTACTCGGATGTTGTATCAATTTCAATGTGATTTGGATCTTTGTACTATATATCTGTATTCTGGACTCAGTGAGTCATTGCTGTATATATATCTGTTCTGTGGGTTCCATCATGGACTATTGTGTAATGATATTACTTCGTTTTCCACCCGCACGAAAGTGCCTGGTGGGCGTCCTTAAATCGTTTCTATGTGGGTTTGGCGCGAAGCGCTAAAACTTGCATAGGGCCGATTCGAGGGTGTTACAACCGGCTACACTCCTTTCTTCCTCGTCTACGGGCGGAGGCAGTTTTGTCCACTGACATCGAGTTCGATGCACCCCGCAAACTTCTCTACACAGAACAACAACCCAAAGATGCACGGGAAGACAACATCGATCTCCTGGAAGAAGCATGCAAACTAGCCTTGTCTAGATCCGCCATCTACCTGCAGAACTTACGCCGCTACCATGCCAGCCGGATACGCAGCGTCTCGTTCTGTGAGGGCGACCTGGTGCTAAGGCTAGTTCAAGACACCAAGGGGATGCACAAGCTGTCTCCGCCTTGGGAGGGCCCATTCATAATCAGCCGGGCACTGCACAACAACTCATACTACCTCATCGACGCCCGCAAGCCAAAAAATAAGATGGATCGCTCAGGCGAAGAAACTGAACGCCCATGGAACGCGAGCCTTCTCCGCCCCTTTTAGACTTGAGCAAGAAGTGTATGTATCTTACCCTCATGTAACGAACAAGTATGGGAGCCTCGACACAGTCTCGGGGACTCCACAATAAATAAACAAGTCATGCTGCACAAATTGGTTTTCCGGCTGCATTACTCTAACCCCGGAGCCAGCGATCCGTCTTGAGGACTCGCCGGTTGGCCCAGACGGCTGCGCGACCCATACGGCAAAGTACTGTACGTGGTTCCTAAGGCTTCCTCTTTGGTTCCGGCTGCAGACCGCAAGCCGGCTGACATATTCGGCAAGAGCAGAACGCTCAAAGGCCCCTACACGAAAAAGGCACAAGGAAAACCAAAACGTCTGGACAACCCGGTTGCGCTCGCTCGCTCAAAGACAATGACCCAAACCTGAAGTATCGTGCAGTACGCCTACGAAGCTACCCCTTCGACTTCGGCTAAAAGCCAGCAAGGGAACATCATAAAAACTGGCCAATGCTCACTGAGAAAAGGGCAAAGACATTGGATTTGCGCAAAATAGCAAAAAATTCAAAACTAGTTAACCTAAGATTACAGTTCGAACTTGCATATGCTTAACCAGGCAAACACCTTGTTTGTTTCTATGTTTGCATGAGCCAAAGTTTAACGACGAGCACCCAAGCCGGAGGCAGATAACCTCCAGGCGGCAGCAGAGCAGGTCAAGGAGCTTCGACCCGGCTATATTCTCCAGCCAACCCGAACCTCGGGGACTACACCCTATGGGTGCACTCACGCGCCCCCACACAGAAACCTGCAAACAAACAACACAATGGAGCTTCGACCCGGCTGTATTCTCTAGCCGGCCCGAACCTCGAGGACTACACCCTGTGGGTGCGCTCGCGCGCCCCCACATAGAAACAAGCATGCAAAAAATGCAAAGTAGAAAGTGCAAGCAAAAGAGCACGAACCATTATACAGAGGGAGGCGATGCTCCCACAAAAGTTCAATAACTAGAGGACGGACAGTTGTTCGCACAGCACAAAGAAAAGATAAGTGTTTCAAGTCACAAATACTCCCAGCATACCCAGGATCAAATTCACTGGGGGGCAGAAGGGCTGGAGGCATCAGCTGGAGCACGACTGCTGGAGGCTACGTCCGTCGAGGCGGTATGTGGCGCAGCCGGAGCGTCCGTGCGCGGCGCATCCGGGCTATGATAGTACCGCTCTGTGCCGGCTGGGTCACTGAAGTCCCTGTCCAGCACAACGAAGCTCCCGATCGTCACGCCACAGGAGCGGATGTGAGGAACCTCGACGCGAAGCTGGTCATAACTGGTCCCTTGGCGAAATCCACGGGAAAGGCTCCGTAGATCCACATCCGGGTATCGGGACTTCAACAACGCCATCACCATCTCTGCGCCGCACCGAGTTTCCCACTCCTGGGCCACATTCATAAGGTTCGGAGCTCCCAAAAGACGCTCGACCAAGGCATCCATGGTGGAAGGCGGGGCGGCTTCAGGCCAGACGTAGTCGAAGACCTCGAGAGTAGCGGCGCGAAGCTGGTTCACCTTCTCGCTGACGACCGCCACCAGCTCCCCCTGGTGGAGATCCCGCTCTGGATCCGTCTCGGGAATCTGGCCCAACACCTTATTTGTCGCCTCAGGATACTGAGCTATAGCCAGAAAAATAAACAGTAATAAGTACTGACTACAAAGGACAAGACTGCAAAATTGGCTCAAGTCAAGGGCACTTACTAACAACGATCTGGCAAAGCTCCGACAGCGCCGCCACCTCCTTGCCCTTGGAAACCTTGAGGGCATCTATCTGGGGGCGTAAGGTCCCTCCAGGTTCTTCAACGCCTCGGCCCGGGTCTCCGCCGTCTTCTTGGCCCTACCAGCCTTGATCTCCATCTGCTGCTGTTGTGCAGTTAGTTTGGCGATCTGGTCCTGGCGGGTCTTGTTGGACTCCTCCAACCAGGCGACCTCCTCCTCCAGGCGGGCCACCTCGCGGTCCCGGTCCGCCAGCAGAGCTGCAACCTGCAGGAGAGTAACCAATGCTCAACAAGAAGCGTGAGAAATCACGCACTTGAGAAGATATAGCAGAGCGAGCAATCTTACGGCCCAGGTCCCACGAAGTCTTGGCGGCATCAGCAAGAGCCCTCTGTGCAAGAAAAGAGAGATAAGAACCAAATGCACCAGCTGCACCACAAGACGGCGAAAAAAACACCAAGATCAGCGACATAGTACATACCTCGACGGAAGCCCCCAACGCCTTGGCTTGGACGAGCCCCTGCTCCAGCACCCCCACTAGCTGGCGGGCCTGGCCAACGGCCAGAGGCGCCTCCTCCGACAACTACGCTAGGAGAGCATCCATGGGCGGCATGGCCCGCGCCGGCGTCCAGCTGGTGACCTGGAGGTCATCGTCGCTCACCGGAGCCGCAAAGGGACCAACCTCCGGCTGGACAAGGCCCTCCAGCGGCGGCACCTCCACCCGGTAGGTGCTGGAGTCAGTGCCCACCATCAAACTAGAGGGAGGCACGGCCGTACCGGCACGCCCAAACAGCAAACCCTCAGCAAGCCGGGAGACGGCCCCGGCCCGGTGAAGCGTCGCGGGCTCAGCCGGCGGCACCACCTCTGTCACTGCCGCATCGGGGGCTGGAGCCGGCGCAGCCTCGGACACCGAAGCCGGCACGACTTCGGATGCCGAAGCCGGCGTGCTCCCCTCAGTAATAGGCAGAGGGGCGGGCGCGGTGGCGACGGTCGCGGAGCCGGGCAAGGACATGGCCTCGCTGCAGAAACACAAGGAGTGAGCAACGCGAATACGAGTAAGTCAATACAAGCACCAAGAAGACAAATGCCCCTACTCGGCAACGCTCAGCATGGTGGCCGCAGGGCGGGGGCGGCGCGTCTTCTTGGCGCCATGATACATTGCAAATGTATCTATAATTTTTGATGTTCCATGCTTGGTTTTATCTACTTTCTTGTGTTTTGTCCACAGTTTGGAGTACTTTTCATATGATTTCTTAGACTAACCTATTAACAAGATGCCACAGTGCCAGTTGCCTGTTTTCTGCTGTTTTTGGTTCCAGGAAGTCAGAAAATGAATATTCTCAGAACTGGACGGGACAAAAGCCAAAGTTACTATTTTCCCGGAAGACTCACGGAGCCAGAAGGAGAGTCGGAGAGGGGCCACAGGGTGTCCACACCCCCCTTGGCGCGGGCCAGCCCAGGCCGCGCCAGGGCATGGTGTGGGCCCCCTGGCTGGCCATCGACCTTGCCTCCTTCACCTATAAGAGCCTCCCGATACCAAGACCCTAAGGAGTCAATCCGAAATCCATGAAAAGTTCCGCAGTGCCACCACCACTGAAGGGGAGATTCGGGGGACAGAAAGTCTCTATTTCGGCACCCTGCCGGGACGGGGAAGTGCCCCCAGAGCCATCTCCATCGATCTCCACCACCATCTCCATCACCGTTGCTGATTCCCATGATGAGGAGGGAGTAGTTCTCTCTCGAGGCTAAGGGTTATACCGGTAGCTATGTGTTCATCTCTCTCTCTATGCATGATCTTATTGAGATTATGAGCTTGTAATCTATAGATCTATTCTGCTACTCAAGTGCTTTAATAAATCTCTGCTCTCCCCATGTGTGTGAAAGTGACAGCGTGCTCACCATGGTGGCACTTAGGCTAGAGATTACAAATACTTGTTAGGAGTTATATTTGGAGTTGGATATCTTTATGACATTGTGGTGTTTGTTGGACTCATCTAGTACTCAAGGTGACAGTGTGGGGTTTTCTAGATGGGAAAGGCTTACTTTGAGGTGTGCTGTTATAGCCCTACCATTGATTAGAGTGTCTAACCGAAGAGTAGTTCAGAGTAGTATCATGAAGATAATATATTTATATGAGAGTGTTCACTAGTGAAAGTATGATCCCTAGGCCTTGTTTCTAAGCATTGATACACCGTTTGCAATTAGATCTGTTACATGTTTGATTGCTTCCATCCTTATTTCAGTTTGCCTTTAGTCTCTTCCATGCCATCAAGTTATCTTCTATCACCAATGTCTTATATCCATACCACTTGTATTTCACTATCTCTTCGCTGAACTAGTGCACCTATACACCTGACAAGTGTATTGGGTGTGTTAGGGACACAAGAGACTTCTTGTATCTTGATTGCAGGATTGCTTGAGAGGGGATACCTTTGACCACTTCCTCCCTGAGTTCGATAAACCTTGGGTAATCCACTTATGGGAAAACTTGCTACTGTTCTACAAACTTCTGCACTTGGAGGCCCAACAACTGTCTACAAGAATAGAAGTGCCTAGACATGAAGCTATTTTCTGGCGCCGTTGCCGGGGAGGTAAGGTAAAAGGTATTCACACCGGAGGATTAAAGAAGAAGAACCTCCCACGGCAAATGCCTATTTTCCGGTGTGAGTACTCAAAGTTATTTCCTTTAGATTCTGCAATTTTGTCTTTTTGTTTCTTGTTTTCACTAGTTAGGCTTAATGGAAAACAACAAAAAAATTAGAGAGCTTTATAGTATTTATCTTGAGTTAGGACATGAAGTGTTTGAAGAGAAAATTTAAAAACCTATGAAACTTTATTTGCATGCTAATAGTAATGTTGTTAGTATGAATTCATTGGACACCATTATTTCTAATGCTATGGAAAAGTCTAAGCTTGGGGAACCTAGTTTTGATGAAAATGATTTTTTAGTCCCCCAAGCATGGAGGAGAAAATTTACTTTGATGATATTATGCCTCCAATTTATGATGATTAAAATGATGAATATGATATTTTCAGTCCACCTACTATTGAGGAGAAAATTAATGATTACAATATGCCTCCTATATTTGATGATTATGGTGATGAGAATAATAATGATAGCTATTTTGTTGAATTTGCTCCCACTCCAGTTAACAAGAATGACTATGTTTATGTGGGGAGTATTAATTCTTTTATGCATATGGCTCATGATAAGAATGTTTTATGTGATAGTTATATTGTTAATTTTATTCATGTCGCTACTGAAAGTTATTATGAGAGAGGTAAACATGGTCCTATGCATCTCAATAATATTAAGTTTCCCCTCTTTATGTTGAAAATTTTGAAGTTGCACTTGTTTTGCTTTCCTATGCTTGTTGCTTTGTGCTTTCATGACTTGTTTCTATACAAGATTCATAAGCATAGGAAGTGGGTTAGACTTAAATGTGTTTTGTATGTGCTTCTTGATGCTCTCTTTTACTTCAATTCATATTTCTTATGTGAGCATCTTCTCAAACTATCATGCCTAACTTAAAGGCGTTAAAGAAAAGTACTTATTGGGAGATAACCCAATTTTTTTAGATAAGTCTTGGAAGTTATTACCTTTGTAATAAGCGCTCCTTATCCTTTTCATTTTGCTTTTTGTGCCAAGAGTTACCTCTAATGAGAGAGAAGTAAGGATTGGGAAAGTTGCTCTCCCGAAACAGATTTCTGTGCTTCACCGTAAAAATTCGTAAAAACTCTTTGTACGTCCTTTATAGGCGTGAATTTTTGTGGTTATTCCCCAGGTTGTTATCTAACTTTCGTTAGTTCAACATTTCTTGATTTGAGCAACATAAGGTCTTCGAAAAAATTCGTCTTTACCTGCTGGTCTGTTTTGACAGATTTCTACCATTATTTGCAATTGCTTCTTGTTGGTTCCTTTTTGAGTTTTTTGGGGAATTGAGATTTTTGGGAGAATTACTACAGTAGCTTGTGTTTTAATGGAAGTTTTATTGGTGTTGAAACTGAATCCAAAGACTTAATATCTTGAGTGCACTAATGTTGCTAATAAAGATTGTGTGAAGTTTCTATGTGAAATAAAAGTGGAACTTGTAAGCTCATGGAATTTCTATATGTGTTAGAGAAACGCCTGGGCCACTAGCCTAAGCCATGCCTAATCATGGTGGAAACTTGTATCATCACCATAATGAGCACTCTATGAAGCATCCTCAATAATAACATATGCAAATAGCAAATAAAAAGATCGCTGAGATGCTCATTGTCTGCTTGCCTTGTCATTTTAATTATGGGATAGCTCCTGTGTCATGTGAAAGGGGTACCCCGTTGGCGGTTCTTTATGATACATATGTACTTACTATGACAAGAGCTTACTCATGACTAAAGTTGAGTAGCATGAGGTTCGGACTTCATAAGTAAGGGGCATGAGATTTTAGCTTATAACTTGTCAAGCATATCCTCTTAGTTGTGTCACTTTAACCTTAATCACCTTAAAGATGCTTATGATAGGGGTAATGAGAGCTGAAAGCTAGTAAGTACCATAATTTTTGGAAGCTCTTTATGAAACTTGAATCCCTACTTCCTTCTATGAAGGCCTTTCTTCCACTTATATATTGAGTCTCCACCTTCTATCTTTATGCACCTACTTTGAGAGCATAGTGGCCATTCGTAGTTCTATGTGCATTGTCCCAAGACTAGTTGATTGATGCATAACTTGATATTGCTTGTTTTAAACTATTTGTATCTAGTCACTCTTATGAACTTTGAAGGTGTCCTATGCATTTATGTTTGCTACTCTATGAGGGACAAGATGAATGCCACTATGCTATGTTTTCTTTATGTGAAACAAACAAACGTCTTGCAAAGCATTGTTATTCATGAATATATTTTTTGTGCCTTTTCATGTTGCATCATAGTTTATTTGCTTATTCCTAGAACGCTGTCTTTCATGTTATGATTGAAGTACTATGATCCCAGCTTTGAATGTTTTACAAATACTTTGATCAAGTCTTTGATGGTGCATGTCACCTCAAAAATTATTCTTTCTTTTTATCACTTACCTACTCAAGGACGAGAAGGAGTTAAGCTTGGGGATGTTGATACATTGCAAATGTATCTATAATTTTTGATGTTCCATGATTGGTTTTATCTACTTTCTTGTGTTTTGTCCACACTTTGGAGTACTTTTCATATGATTTCTTGGACTAACCTATTAACAATATGCCACAGTGCCAGTTGCCTGTTTTCTGCTGTTTTTTGGTTCCAGGAAGTCAGAAAATGAATATTCTCGGAATTTGACGGGACAAAAGCCAAAGTTACTATTTTCCCGGAAGACTCACGGAGCCAGAAGGAGAGTCGGAGAGGGGCCACAGGGTGGCCACAACCCCTTGGCGCGGGCTAGCCCAGGCCGCGCCAAGGCATGGTGTGCCCCCCTGGCTAGCCACTGACCTTGCCTCCTTCGCCTATAAGAGCCTCCCGATACCAAAACCCTAAGGAGTCAATCAGAAATCCACAAAAAGTTCCACAGCGCCGCCACCATCGAAGGGGAGATTCGGGGGACAGAAAGTCTCTGTTCCGGCACCCTGCCGGGACGGGGAAGTGCCCCGGAGCCATCTCCATCGATCTCCACCACCATCTCCATTACCGTTGCTGATTCCCATGATGAGGAGGGAGTAGTTCTCTCTCGAGGCTAAGGGTTCTACCGGTAGCTATGTGTTCATCTCTCTCTATGCATGATCTTATTGAGATCATGAGCTTGTAATCTATAGATCTATTCTGCTACTCAAGTGCTTTAATAAATCTTTGCTCTCCCCATGTGTGTGAAAGAGATAGCGTGCTCACCATGGTGGCACTTAGGCTAGAGATTACAAATACTTATTATGAGTTATATTTGGAGTTGGATATCTTTATGAAATTGTGGTGTTTGTTGGACTCATCTAGTACTCAAGGTGACAGTGTGGGGTTTTCTAGATGGGAAAGGCTTAATTTGAGGTGTGCTATTAGAGCCCTACCATTGATTAGAGTGTCCAACCGGAGAGTAGTTCAGAGTAGTATCATGAAGATAATATATTTATATGAGAGTGTTCACTAGTGAAAGTATGATCCCTAGGCCTTCTTTCTAAGCATTGATACATTGTTTGCAATTAGATCTGTTACATGTTTGATTGCTTCCATCCTTATTTCAGTTTGCCTTTAGTCTCTTCCACGCCATCAAGTTATCTTCTATCACCGTTGTATTATATCCATACCACTTGTATTTCACTATCTCTTCGCCGAACTAGTGCACCTATACACCTGACAAGTGTATTTGGTGTGTTGGGGACACAAGAGACTTCTTGTATCTTGATTGCAGGATTGCTTGAGAGGGGATACCTTTGACCACTTCCTCCCTGAGTTCGATAAACCTTGGGTAATCCACTTAAGGGAAAACTTGCTGCTGTTCTAGAAACCTCTGCACTTGGAGGCCCAACAACTATCTACAAGAATAGAAGTGCGTAGACATCATGCCACCTCCGGCTGGAGCGGCATTGGTGGGGGCGGCCCGCTTCCCCCTGCCCCTAGCCGCGGAGACCTCGGCCAGGTCCACATCCTCGCCATGGGTGGCTACTCCAAGTGCAAGCAAAACGTCAAGATTACGACTGCAGGTATAACAAGGGCAAGGAAGACAAGGGCAGAGAACAAACTCTCACCGGGTGGAAACTCGCATCCCTCGTCGGCCCGCATGGGGAACCGCTCCGCCTCCGCCAGCGGAGCCTTCCCCGGCTTCAAGTCCGCAGCAAAGTTGGGGAGCTCGGTGTCCCCCATACCGTCCTCCGCTAGGTGCGCCGTGAAAAGCTACTCAACAAGGGAAGATAAGAGGCACGAAACGGGAGTCCCTCAGGAAAATCCACCTAGAGAAGAGCAAGAGAGACATACCTTCAGAGGAAGCCGGCCGTGGTGGTACGGCCGGCAGGAGAACACCCAGTCCTCCTCTAGCGCCTCCTTCGAGATGGTGGCGAGCCACTCGCGAAGGGCGGCGTACGGCACGCCCAGCCGGGATACCCGGGTGGGATCCAGATGGCCAGAAAGGTGGCACATCTTGTGCGACCGGTGCTGCAGCGGGAGCACGCGTTTCGCCATCCAGGACAGTAGAATGTCCCGGGCGGTGAGCCGCTCCTTCTCCACGAGGACGGCCAGCCGGGAGCCCAACCGGTCGATGTCGCCCTGGCCGCCCAAGTGTTCGACGCTCCAGGCCTTCCGGCTGGAGGGGACGTTGGCAAAGGCGGGGACCTTGATGAAGTCCACCTCCATGTTGTTGCGCACGTAAAAGTACAAGCGCTGCCAGAGCTTGACGGTGTCGGGGAGCTCCAGGCGCGGTATGGGCACTGACGGCCACGGGTAGATGGCGCAACAGCCCGTCTCCGTCAAGGGGCCGCCCTTCCATACCACCTGCACCTTGAAGTAGAAGAACTTCAAGAAATTCGTGGCGTCGAGGCAGATGCCGAGGAACGCCTCGCAGCAGGACGCGTGATGCGACAGCATCTACACGGTGTTGGCTCCGAGGTGGTGGAGCTGCAGGTAGAAGGTGATGAGCAGCTCCAAGACGAAGCGGCTTAGCGGCGGCGCAAGGCCACGAGCGAAGTGGGCGAGGAAGATGACGGCCTCGCCAGGCTAGGACTTGGGCACCCGCTCGCCCTCTAGCGCGAGGCGGTGCTTCAGCCACTCCGACAGGAGGAACTTCTCCCGCTGGTACTTCTTCACCAACTCTTAAGTGACATACGAGCTGCACCACCCGCCGGCAACCTCGGGCAACATGTTGTCCAGAAAGGTGGCCGTGGTTGATGCGCAGGAGACCACTATTGAAGAACAGGAGCGGCGCTGGCGACCAAGAAACGGTGGCGTAGAGGAGCAGTGAGAGGCTAGAGCGCAAGGGAGAATAGGGACGGCAGGCGCAGGGAAATGAAGTGAGGAACCACTGCTCCTTGCGCACATATTTATCGGGGAAAACAGCCATGACGGTTCCCCTCCCTCCGTGCCACGTGGCAAGCAATCACCCCACTACCCCGTGATGGTTCAGGGGCGGATCACGTGCGCCAGCGCCACGCGCACAGAAGATCAAGTAGAAGTTACTGCGGGGGGCAAACCGCACCCACAATCTCCAAGGAGATGCAATGATGAAGGCGTGCACACGGTTACCAAAAACTGCAGTGGAAGACCCAGAAGTCAAACTGACGCGATGTGCACCAGGAACGGCAGGCATGGCTAACGCAAGCGCCAAAGACAACAAACTGGCGATCCCTCTCCCAGCCGGGTGCGACAGCCGGTTAAGAGGATCATCGCTCACACCCTGTGGGTGGAACCATCAGCTCCGTAGCCGGTGAACCCTAGCCGAGAAACAACACATAATCTCAAGCCGGTACAGGACAAATACTATAGGACAAACACTACAAAACAAAGACAAATGAAAGCGACAAAGCATCTGCATCATCAATCATTTCAAATGAGCACACAAGAACTTCTCCACGGGACCAAGTCCTAGCGTGCTCGTGGACTAGTGTCGGGGGGATGACCCCTGGGTAGCCCAAGACGGGACAAACCGCCCGGCTCCAGGGAGCACATGCCGTCTGGACCCAGATCAAGGAACCACAGCTGGGTGGAATTCCCAACCGGTCCACATTCAAGTTTCCCTGGCTGGCCCGTCTAGCCGGGTAGCCAGAAGAACCGGCTAGGAGGCCGCTCCTAGCCGACTGCTCCTAGCCGGCCGCCTCGGATCCGCTGGACATGGTACGGTGGAGATGACGCTCCTTGCTGAGTGCACCCTTGACCGGACAGGCTGGCTGGCCTGGCCGACGCTACTGGACAACTATGCCAAAGCTGGAGGTTGACGAGCAAAGCAAGGGCTGACAAGGAAAGCCCTGGCTTACGCATAAAGAGCCGGCTTATGGATAAAGAGCCGGATGACGAGTAAAGCAGGGGCACTGGACACTGAAGCGTGGTCCTCCCCTGTACTGGAGGCTTGACTGGACCCGGGCCTACCGTTTGGCCCTGTCCAGCCGGCCCACTTTGTAAGGCCCAAATCCAAACAGTAAACCCTAGAACCCACCTTGTAAGCTACCTCCTCAACCTGTATATAAAGGGGGTAGTGCTAGGGTTCTAGGTAAGCAAAAAAGAGACACCAGAAGAAGGACTTAGAAAATTCCAAGCAATAAGTAGCTAAGGAAACAACTCAAGGAGCATCTGTATTGGGCATTCGCCCCCTTTGATAGTAGATCCTTGCAGGAGTAGGAGTTTTACCTCGCCAAGAGGGCTCCGAACCTGGGTACATCGCTATGTCTGCAGTATATGTGCCCAACCGTTGCGAGTATCCACTAATAGCATCCTGATTGTCCCCTTCATGCCATCCCCGATGGTACTGCCGTGTTCCACACCACGACAGCCTGTGTGTTGTAGCAGGGCGGTCGGGGCTTTACGGGCCTGATCGGTCCCGTATGGGCCTGGTGTGCCATGCTACTCTGTTTGATTGAAGACCGCATCTTATCAGTGGAGGCGGATCCCTCCCGTGCAGCTACGAGGTTGTTGTCCCTTGTTCCGGTGATGTCGTGTGCCTCTGTCTTACTAGCCACTTGCTAGTGTCCTCAAAGTGATGGTGATGGTGACTTTAAGATCGACGGTGATGGTGACTTTAAGATCGTGGTGACGCGTGTTGGTAGGCAGAGAAGCTAGGTGGTGGTGCTCCATTGCAGCACGGATTTTTTTGTGTGGGGCTCGGGAAAAATCCATGTTGGCTCATCTGACCTTGACACGGCACCACCTTCAAATGACACCATTGAAAGGATCGTATGAGCACCTAGAGGGGGTGAATAGGTACTACTTTAAATTTTACTCTTTTTCAATTAATGGTTTGACACAAAAGATAAATTCTCTAGATATGCAACTGAGGTGAATTTACCTATATGTCACACTAGCACAACTAACTAAGAAAGAGCAAGATATAAGTAAAGTACGGTAAAGGATATAGGTAACTGAAATGGAGCACCCGGAGACACAAGGATGATTTCTGACAGTTCCTTCTTTTTCAAAGGAAGTACGTTTGCGTTTGGAGAGGGGGTGGTTTCAAACCACCAAGGCCACAAAAGGCCTCCCTTGGTATCCGGTGAACCTCACCCCAAAGGGATTGATTCACTCTTACACTATATCGGTAACCTTCGAGGTGGACCAACACCTTTACATAAGTTCAAGGCACACATCCACAACTGAATTGGGAGCTCCCGAATGCAAGCAAGCTATCACAACAATCAAAGATAAGCTTGTAAGAAACAAATCAAGGTCTAGGGTTTCTAATGAAACACTAGAGTAAGGGGCCCTCAAGTGAATGATGGGGAAAGGAAGATCTCTTTTGGTGAAGATGTAGATCAATGTCTCCTCCTTCGATTCTCCATAGATCAAGGACTTTGGATGATTGGAGCGGGAGATCTTGTTGATTTGGTGGCTCAACTTTGGGTGTTCTTCTTTTCTAAAACAAGCAACTGAAGGTAGGGTATGATGTCCCCTTTTTATAGGCCCACTCCTTTCAGACCATTTTCTGCCCGTTGGGGAAATACCACACTAGAGACTTCAGTCTGTAATCATCTCACACCGGGGATTCCGGTCCATCTCTGGACAATCTCTGGACCCCAATATAGAATGGTTCGGACCTGGTTTTCAGGATCACACCGGAGACTCGTACAGAAACTCCAATCAGGAACACCGAAGACTCTGGTCTTTTCACATCGGAGATTCCGGCCCACGACTTCACACAGGAGACTCCGGACTGCCCAGACCAGAGATTCCGGTATGAACTCTACAAGTATACTTTGTTTCAGCCAGGGATATTTCCTATTTCCGCGGACTTTTAACTTTTCATTAGACTAACCTGAAATCATTAGCACACGGTAAAAAGGGTCCTCAAGTTGTTAACGAACACCAAAACTGAGTAGGACAATAAATGTGCTTTCAATCTCCTCCTTTTTGGTGTTCGATGACAACAAGAGGTTTTGCATGATATTCTTAAAAAAGGAACATAACTATGCTTCCCTTGAAGATGTGCAGCAAGATATATATGTAATATAACACATATCAGGGAATAGACGGTAAAGGATCTCATAGAGTAGAGAGGTTAACACCTGAGTCTTTACCATTACAATAATGAAACGAGCATAGCATGTCCACATGCATAGGAGATAGTTTCACAAGAACCAGACCAAGTAAAGCAAATGTTCGAAATTTAAGATAAAAGGGAATAAGAAGCAACATAATTCCCAACCCATGCAAATCCTAGATGATCCTAATAGACATCTTCTCCCCCTTTGGCACTGAAACACCGAAAAGGGAAAAAACCAAGCTAGCGTCCCAAAGGAGTCACTCGTCGTTGTCATCCTCTCCATCCTCCTCATAGTCATCATCACCACTTGGGGCCATGGGGCCTTTGCCATGAGTGCGGGAGAAGGATGTACCCTGAGAACAAAAGCCAGACGTGACCTTAGAGAAGGTCTTCCAATCAGCCGGGTTGTTGTTCTTTGCGTAGCATGAACCAAAGGCGAGAGTGTGATCTGATTCCTCAGACGGTTCAGCCCCACGCTCATCATTGTATTCTTACTCTTCTTCCTCTTCACCTTGAGCCTTGATCTCCGTAAGGAGCTTCTCAATTCTGCGGCTGCTTTTATAAGATGCATGTTGTTCTTTGCGAATATCCACATTCATGCAACATAGTGTCTTCTCCCAACAGGATGCCTTCTTAACCTTTTCCTGGACATACTCACGAGTGATAGGTGGCATAGGAACATTGGAAGGAGTCTTCCTTCTAGATCCCCTTGGAGGAGTGGGAGCCCGCTCTGCCTCAAAAATTTCTTCCTCCTCAATAGCATAGTGTTGTCTAGGAGCTGGACCCATCCTCCCTTTCCTTTGGAGGGCCACGGAAATAGGTTCTTCAAGATTAGGAGGAAGGGCAAGAGGTGAACCATGAGGCTGAGTGTTGATGAGCCTCATCACAAGGGCTTCATATGGAGGAGATTTTCTAAAAAGTATGGCATGATACATTGATGTCTACGCACTTCTATTCTTGTAGACAGTTGTTGGGCCTCCAAGTGCAGAGGTTTGTAGAACAACAGCAAGTTTTCTCTTAAGTGGATCACCCAAGGTTTATCGAACTCAGGGAGGAAGTGGTCAAAGGCATTCCCTCTCAAGCAACCCTGCAATCAAGATAAAGAAGTCTCTTGTGTCCCCAACACACCCAATACACTTGTCAGGTATATAGGTGCACTAGTTCGGCGAAGAGATAGTGAAATACAAGTGGTATGGATAATTATAAGTGGTAACGGTGCCAGAAAATAGCTTGTTGGAGTGTGGTTGACGTGGGAAAAGACTAAAGGCAAACTGAAATAAAGATGGAAGCAAGCAAACATGTAACAGATCTAATTGCAAACGGTGTATCAATGCTTAGAAACAAGGCCTATGGATCATACTTTCACTAGTGAACACTCTCATATAAATATCTCATCTTTATGATACTACTCTTAACTACTCTCTGGTTGGACACTCTAATCCATGTTAGGGCTATAACAGCACACCTCAAAGTAAGCCTTTCCCATCTAGAAAACCCCACACTATCACCTTGAGCACTAGATGGTTCCAACAAACACCACAATTTCATAAAGACATCCAACTCCAAATATAACTCATAACAAGTATTTGTAATCTCTAGCCTAAGTGCCACCATGGTGTGCACGCTGTCACTTTTACACACATGGGGAGAGCAGAGATCTATTAAAGCACTTGAGTAGCAAGGTGGATCTACTTGATTACAAAGCTCATGATCACAATATGATCATGCATAGAGAGAGATGAACACATAGCTACCGGTAGAACCCTTAGCCTCGAGAGAGAACTACTCCCTCATTATCATGGGAATCAGCAACGGTGATGGAGATGGTGGTGGAGATCGATGGAGATGGCTCCAGGGGCACTTCCCCGTCCCGGCAGGAGCTAGAACAGAGACTTTCTGTCTCCCGAATCTCAACTTCGGTGGCGGCGGCGCTGCGGAACTTTTCGTGGCTGGAGGCTTGATGATTTAGGGTTTATGCATCGGGAGGCTCTTACAGGAGAGAGGGGAGGCCGAGGGGGTGCCGAAGGGGCCCACACCACCCCCTGGCGCGGCCTGGCATGGCCCGCACCACCAGGTGGTGTGGCCAACCCCTGGCCCCTCTCCGTCTCGTCTTCTAGCTCCGTGAGTCTTCCGGTAAAATATCGACTTTGGCTTTTGTCTAGTCCAATTCCGAGAATATTGATTTTCTGACTTTCCTAGAACCAAAAACAGCAGAAAACAGGCAACTAGCACCGTGGCATCTTGTTAATAGGTTAGTTCCGGAAAATGTGTAAAAGTACTCCAAAGTGTGGAGAAAACATAAGAAAGTAGATAAAACCAAGCATGGAACATCAAAAATTATAGATACATTTGCAATGTATCAACATCCCCAAGCTTAACTCCTGCTCGTCCTCGAGTAGGTAAGTGATAAAAAGAAAGAATAATTTTTGAGGTGACATGCACCATCATAAATTTGATCAAAGTATTTGTAAAACATTCAAAGCTGGGATCATAGTACTTCAATCATAACATGAAAGACAAAGTTCTAACAATAAGACATAGCAACTATGTTGCAACATGAAAAGGCACAAACAAAAGATTCATGAATAACAATGCTTTGCAAGACGTTTGTTTGTTTCACATAAATAAAACATAGCATAATAGCATTCAGCTTGTCCCTCATAGATTAGCAAATATAGATGCATAGGACACCTTCGAAGTTCATAAGAGTGACTAGATACAAATAGTTTAAAACAAGCAATATCAAGGTATGCATCAATCAACTAGTCTTGGGACAATGCACATAGAACTAAGAATGGCCACTATGCTCTCAAAGTAGGTGCATAAAGATAGATGGTGGAGACTCAATATAAAAGTAAAAGAAAGGCCTTCATAGAAGGAAGCAGGGGTTCAAGTTTCATAAAGAGCTTCCAAAAATTATGGTACTTATTAGCTTTCATCTCTCATTGCCCCTATCATAAGCATCTTGAAGTGATCAAGGTTAAAGTGAACAAACTATGGTGTACATGCTTGACGAAGTATAAGTTAGAAATCTCATGTCCCTTTAATACGAGGGCCGCTCCTCATGCTACTCAAGTTTAGTCACCGGTAAGTTCTTGTCATTGTAAGTACATGTGTATCATAGAGAACCGCCAAAGGGGTACCCCTTGCCCCATGATACGGAAGAATCCCCATATCAAAATGACAAGGCAAGCAGACAACAAGCATCTCAGCAATCTTCTTATTTACCATGGGAATATGGTGCTTTTTTCTCTCTTTACTCTTTTCATAATCTCTTTTTTTCTCTTTTTTCTCAATATAGGACTCTTTTTTATAATAAGAATGCTTCATAGACAGCTCATTATGGTTACGCTGCAGGTTTCCACCATGTCAGCATGGATTAGACCAGCGGCCCAGGCGTTTCTCTAACACATATACATAACTCCATGGACTTACAAGCCCCCCTTTCATTTCACACCAACGACATCCATAGACAAAAGAGCATGATATCAACTAGGTACAAAGTACCCGTGCAATGTTGAAAGAGTTCCCCATGACAACATGGTTCTGCTAATTCCCAAAAAATATGTGCAAGCATATACAACATAGACGACACAATGATTCAAGTTTATTAAGGGCAAGAAAAGTAAAGTGTGCCATCAAGTTCGTGAGAGCTTTAATCACTAGTTTTCACATAACAAGTTTAATTCGGAAGGTAGATAAAACATGAATATACTTGGAATAGCATATGCTAGTAGGTAGGTATGGTGGACTCTTTGGAATAACTTGGTTTTAGGAGTTGGATGCATAAGTGGGACTCATACTTGGTTACGGAGGCTAGAAAAAGACTGGGGGCGACAAACTAAAAGAGCAATAATGGCCATAATCATGCAGAGCGACAAAACATCATTTATCAAAGCATAAAGTGATACTACAAGTTGAAAACTAAAGGATCATAAAGGCTTATGGTGACTTGGGATAGTCATAAATGGTGTGAGCATGTGCCAAGTCAACCCAAATAAAACATCAAAGGAGAATACCACAATACTATGCTTTAATATGCTAAAACAAAGCATGATTCTTCCAAGGCACATTAAGCAATCTCAATTGTTTATAACAAGTCATGCTACAACAAAGAATACTAAGCCTAAAGCCAAAACAATATCAAGCATGGCATGGCAAAGTATAGGCCATAGTCAAAAGCAAACTCTCTTTACCACTTAAGCATGAGCTTTCCTACTCTTTTCCAAACCAAACCAAACTATTTGAAAACCAATGTATGAAAGAGGGGGTCCAACCAATTTATTCAGAAAACTAAGCAAAGGAATCAAACAAAAACGAAAAAGAAGACGCTCCAAGAACAACAAACTGTGCATGAAACAATAAAAATGAAACGTTTGGAAGAAACCTGTGATTTTTATTGATTAAGAGGGGGATGCCTTGGGCATCCCCAAGCTTTGACGCTTGTACTTCTTGGATATTTCTTGGGGTGACACGCGTGGCATCCCCAAGCTTGAGATTTAGTCCATTCTTCATCTCATTACTCATTCCTTCCATACACCTGAAACTTTTCCTTCATACAAAACTTCACACAATCTTTATTAGCAACATTAGTGCACTCAAGATAATAAGTCTTTGGATTCAGTTTCAACACCAATAAAACTTCCATTAAAACACAAGCTACTGTAGTAATTCTCTCAATAATCTCAATTCCCCAAAAGAACTCAAAAAGGAACCAACAAGAAGCAAATGCAAATAATGGCAGAAATCTGTCAAAACAGACCATAAGGTAAAGACAATTTTTTTCGAAGACCTTATGTTGCTCAAATCAAAAAGGGTTGAACTAAATAAAGTTAGATAAGAACCTTGGGAAGAAGCACAAAAATTGACGCCTCAAAAGGACATACAGAGATTTTACACGAAGTTTTACGGTGAAGCACATAAATTTGTTTCGGGCCAGCAACTTTCCCAATCATTACTTCTCTCTCATTAGAGGTTACTCTTGGCACAAAAAGCAAATAAAAAGGATAAGTGTCAGTTATTATAGAGGTAATAACTTCCAAGACTCAACTAAAACTTTTGGGTTATCTCCCAATAAGTACTTTTCTTTAACGCCTTTAAGTTAGGCATGATAGTTTGAAGATGCTCACATAAGAAATATGAATTGAAGTAAAAGAGAGAATCAAGGAGCAAATTCAAAACACATTTAAGTCTAACCCACTTCCTATGAATAGGAATCTTGTAAAGAAACAAGGCATGAAAGCACAAAGCAACAAACATAGGAAAGCAAAACAAGCGCAACTTCAAAATTTTCAAGATAAAGAGGGGAAACTTAATATTGTTGAGATACATAAAACCATGTTTCCCTCTCTCATAATAACTTTCAGTAGCATCATGAATAAAAGTAACAATATAACTATCAGAAGAAAAATTCTTATCACGAGCCACATGCATAAAAGAATTAATACTCCCCACATAAACATAGTCATTCTTGTTAATTGGAGTGGGAGCAAATTCAACAAAATAGCTATCATTATTATTCTCATCACCATAATCATCAAATATAGGAGGCATATTGTAATCATAATTAATTTCCTCCTCAATAGTAGGTGGACTGAAAATATCATATTCATCATTGTAATCATCATATATTGGAGGTTTGGTATCATCATAAGCAATATAATAGCTATCTTCCAAAGCTAGGGAACTAAAAAGATTATTTTCATAAAAACTAGCTTCCCCAAGCTTATACTTTTCCATAGCATTAGAAATAATGGTGTCCAAAGAATTCATACTAACAACATTGCTATTATCATGCAAATAAAGTTCCATATGTTTTTTAATTTTCTCTTCAAACACTTCATGTCCTAACTCAAGATAAATACAATAAAGCTCTCTAATTTTGTTGTTGTTTTCCATTAAGCCTAACTAGTGAAAACAAGAAACAAAAAGACAAAAATTGCAGAATCTAAAGGAAATAACTTCGAGCACTCACATCGGAGGATGTGAGTACCTTTTACCTTACCTCCCCGGCAACGGCGCCAGAAAATAGCTTGATGTCTACGCACTTCTATTCTTGTAGACAGTTGTTGGGCCTCCAAGTGCAGAGGTTTGTAGAACAACAGCAAGTTTTCCCTTAAGTGGATCACCCAAGGTTTATCGAACTCAGGGAGGAAGTGGTCAAAGGTATTCCCTCTCAAGCAACCCTGCAATCAAGATACACGAAGTCTCTTGTGTCCCCAACACACCCAATACACTTGTCAGGTGTATAGGTGCACTAGTTTGGCGAAGAGATAGTGAAATACAAGTGGTATGGATAATTATAAGTGGTAACGGTGCCAGAAAATAGCTTGTTGGAGTGTGGTTAACGTGGGAAAAGACTAAAGGCAAACTGAAATAAAGATGGAAGCAAGCAAACATGTAACAGATCTAATTGAAAACGGTGTATCAATGCTTAGAAACAAGGCCTATGGATCATACTTTCACTAGTGAACACTCTCATATAAATATCTCATCTTTATGATACTACTCTTAACTACTCTCCGGTTGGACACTCTAATCCATGGTAGGGCTATAACAGCACACCTCAAAGTAAGCCTTCCCATCTAGAAAACCCCACACTGTCACCTTGAGCACTAGATGGTTCCAACAAACACCCCAATTTCATAAATACATCCAACTCCAAATATAACTCATAACAAGTATTTGTAATATCTAGCCTAAGTGCCACGATGGTGTGCATGCTGTCACTTTCACACACATGGGGAGAGCAGAGATCTATTAAAGAACTTGAGTAGCAAGGTAGATCTACTTGATTACAAAGCTCATGATCACAATATGATCATGCATAGAGAGAGAGAGATGAACACATAGCTACCGGTAAAACCCTTAGCCTCGAGAGAGAACTACTCCCTCATCATCATGGGAATCAGCAACGGTGATGGAGATGGTGGTGGAGATCGATGGAAATGGCTCTGGGGGCACTTCCCCGTCCCGGCAGGGTGCCAAAACAGAGACTTTATGTTCCCCGAATCTCCCCTTCGGTGGCGGCGGCGCTGCGGAACTTTTCGTGGCTGGAGGCTTGCTGATTTAGGGTTTATGCATCAGGAGGCTCTTATAGGCGAGAGGGGAGACCGAGGGGGTGCCGGAGGGGCCCACACCATCCCCTGGCGCGGCCTGGCATGGCCCGCGCCACCAGGTGGTGTGGCCAGCCCCTGGCCCCTCTCTATCTCGTCTTCTGGCTCCGTGAGTCTTTCGGTAAAATATCGACTTTGGTTTTTGTCCAGTGCAATTTCGAGAATATTGATTTTCTGACTTTCCTGGAACCAAAAATAGCAGAAAATAGGCAACTGGCAATGTGGCATCTTGTTAATAGGTTAGTTCCAAAAAATGTGTAAAAGTACTCCAAAGTGTGGACAAAACATAAGAAAGTAGATAAAACCAAGCATGGAACATCAAAAATTATAGATACATTTGCAATGTATCATACATCTCCTAAAAAATGAAGTCCATGACATCAATGTTGTATCCTTCAGCAGTAGTCCCAGCACAAACTACTTTGCGTGCATGATGGAGAAAGTTGACAAGTCCACCCCGAATAGCATCGTCATTTCCAGCACTAGGAGCAATGGTGTGGCGAAATATCCTCAACAACAAATTGTAGAGAGGCTTGAGTCCCTTGGGCTCCCCAACAGTGGCATTGCTCCCATAGAGAGGTGCAAGCTTTCCTTTATCTTCTCCAAGAGCGACATAATGCATGTGGTGACCAATAGGAATAGACATGCCACTGAAAGGCTGGTGAATGGCTCTAGCAAAATCATAGAAGTTTGTAGTGCAGCGGACGTTACCAGTCATCCATGTCATGGTCCTTGCCTCATCATGATCAAATACAATGGTGCCATAAAATTGTTGGACAAGGATAATGTTGTATTCCTCATGGAGCTCCATAAGACCATGCAACCCAAGCTTCTCAGTGATCCAAAGAGCCTCATGATATCGTCATTTGCACGCATGTAGGAGAAGTCCATATACCTCTATGGACAAAATGGGGACTTGGTGAGTTTGTAATAGATATCCTTCATGAACACCTTTTTCTCCCTCCTCCAATAGCATGGGTCATCACTAGTTATTGGCATGTCAAAGAACCTCATCTTATGCAGCTCACGGTATTCTTTCTTGGACATGTTGGTTAAGGACTGCAAGTTTTCATACTTGGCTCTCTTGGCACGGGCTTCATCCTCCACACACTCAGCTTCCCTTTGAATATAGGCAGCATCTCTAGCCTACTACCTCCTGGTAGAAGGCACAACAATCGAGCCAGCCCATCATACTGAGGCACCCTCCTTTTGGACTTGGCCTTGGTGTGAGGTGCACGACACAAACTAGAGCCACCTGAGAATATAGAGGAAGGGGAAGCATGTACATAAGCATATATGTCCATGATTCAAGACAAAAGCCTCAAACCCTTGGTTGATGTGCCAGAAGTAAACCGCACCTGAGTCTCCGATATGCATCACCAGAATATCCGGTCTGTGCAAAAAGCACACCGGAATCTCCGGTCTGAGAGACCAGAAACTTTGGTCTGAAGAACGGTTTGCACAAGGCTGCGAGAGACTTATTTCGAACAGATCGAGCAAGGAAATGGAGCCAATATGAGAGGAGTGCACGCAAAAGTGAGATTCCAGTGGACGAAATTGGTACATTTCTCAAAGAAGCAAAGGGGATGAACCCTAGGTTCATGGTGAGAGGAAAAGTACCAAATTTATCCATTGGAGTAAATCCACTGGCGGGGGATGGCCCAAGGATTGATAGGGTGGAGGAGGCTAGAGGCACGGTGGATCCTAGCGGTAGTAGGGCCATGGGACAGCGATTTTGGAGGAGGAGGAGGCGACGAGTGAGTGGGGGGGGGGTCGGGGTGGAAGAAAGAAACTGGATGTTTATCTCACCCCGACCTCCCTTTACTCAGTGCCTGAAACCGTCTCAGACCGGAGACTCCGGTCCGTGGGACCAGAAAATCCAAACTGACCGGAGATTTTAGTGTGGAAACACCGGAAATCCGGCCCTCTTCGACCAAAACTGCCAGTTTAAGTGTATGAAGACATATATTATAGAGAGCATATTTTTAGGGAAGAGAATAAGGCTTGCGATAATATACCATACTTCGAAAATCATAAACCACAATAGGATTGAAAGCAAAGCCATGAAACAATCGACTAAGAGAATTTGCAATCAAATCCAATAAAAGAACCAAGAATTATCAATGAGATGCAACCTCTTCATAATGAGAGGGTCGGAGACCGTAGCCACCATGTTTGAGTATATGTGTCATCACACCACGAGGATATATCCTGAGTTTATAGACACTACTTGTCATTTAGGCCCACTTATCATAGAAATGATATAACAAGTATGACACTTGTTACTTTTGGCATTATGATGGGAGTGATAGCCCAATGTATTAGGACCATGTAGCATCCCCATCTGTCTAACATCTGTGATGCTACATGGTCTAATAATAAAATGCTACTTCCTACATATAATTGTTGCATCATAATTATATCATGCTCATGTCATCATGCCACCTTGCATTTGAGCATCATATAAACCTTTGCCTTTTGGTTCTTATCTCATATGCATTATCAAATGTGGTTGCCTCTTGATATATTGTATTTGGTTCTTGATAAATGCTTGAAGCCCAAGTTGAGTTGGGGGCATATCTTTTATTAACTCCACCACCTTTCTTGTCACCACCCCATAATTCCACCACCCTACTACATGTGAGCTTTGCATTTTAATCGGTTTTACCTCTAGCTCATGTGAGTTGGGATGGATCCACTTCTAATTACACATGCTCCCATATATGCATCATGATGTTTTCACATTATTAATATGTGGAGCCACATGGCCACCTTTGCATGCTATGTGAGTGGAACCCTTTTCTAGCCTCCATATGGATTGTTTTGAATGTATGCTTATGTTGGAATATTTTTGAGGCTATTATTCATCTAGTGGAATATACACACTAGCATGTCTAAATTATATTCAAATATGAGCATATGCCATCTACTCCACATGGAAAATCCACCTTATTTCTTCTGGCTTGGCCTTAATTCCATATCGTGGGATGCATGTGAATAAATGCCATGGGACTTTATTATTGTTTTTACAAGAATAAACATGGCATTTAATGACTATGCATGGGCCATGCAAGAGCCCCACCATCTCCCTTCTTTGGAGTTTCTTTGTTTTAAGTGGAGTTTGATTCTTTTGGGAGATCAATTCAAGCTTGCTCATAGTTTTGGAATCTTTCCCTCCTACTGGCATCTACACTTGGTTTTGTTAAGCATCAGGGCATGCTTATAATACATGTGTACATGTCTCTTCCTTTTCCCCCAAAATCTCTCCCTCTCACCTAAAACCCTTCACCCTAATCTATCATGCCTCCACCCTCATCACCCCTCACTTGTGTATGTATCCATGCTTTGATCTTGTTAGCTCATCTGAAAAACCCATCTCTCTCTCACTCTCTTCTAGCCATCACCTTGTGTCCCCAAAATCTCACCCTCACCCCATATCCTTACCTCATGCATGACCTTGTGGGATCATGTAAAACCCTAAATCCCTAACCACCCTACCCCTACCTCTCCCTTCCTTCCCTAGCTTCGGCTAAGGCACACCTCACCACCCTCTCTAACCTAACCATCTACCCCTCCACCCTTCTCTCTAGCTAGCCGAGCCACCACCCCCTAACCTAACCCTAGACCAAGCCTCCATGCCACACCGAGCCTCCCCTCTCTCTCTCTCTCGCTGACCAGCCGGCCCCACCCGTGCCTACCTGCCCAGCTGCAGCACACCACCCCAGGCCGAACCTAGCAAGCACGTGAGCGTGAGGGAGGAAAAGGTGGTGCACCTTTCCACCGAGCCTCCCCCACGACACCCCCCCTCTCCCCTCTACTTTATCTACCCTTCTCTCTGCCGCATCACCGTCCCCATCTCCCCAGGCAGCTGCGCCGCAACTTCCTCCCTTCTCCCCTCCCCTACCACTTCTTCTCCATCACCGGCCACCCCTCGGCTCCGGCTGCCACCTCTAGATAGAAGGAGGAGGGCGTGGAGATCGGGCTGTCGAGGAAGACCACGCAGGCCCTGGTCCGTCCCTGTGCACGTAGCGAGGAGGAGGAGACGCCCGTACCGCTGCACCCCGCCGAGCCCGACGCGAAACCCTAGCCGCCGGCCGTCTGCATCACCAGCGATCGGCTGCTCCCCAGACCGAACCACCTCCACCGACCGCCCCACAGTGAGCCACCGCACCTCCCAGACACCTCCCCTCTCGCCGTCGTTTCCTAGCCTCGCCGGACCACGTGCCGAACGCTCTCCCTGCATGCACGAGCATGTGCATCTGCCTGCTGCGTGCCGCGCTAGACTTACCTAGCCGCTCCCTAACACCAACCTCAGCCAACCCCAGTGGTCACCGCCGCCTGCGCGCGCGCGGTAGATCATGCGTTCGATCCCCCTTTGCGCCGCGCGCGTTCTGCTGTCAGTTTCGACAGTTAGCCCTGGAAGAAAAACAGTGCTTGTGCGCACTTTGCAAATAACCCCCACCCTTTTGTTTTCCTCAACCCGCGGTCCCAAGTGGCCACTTGTCTGCCCCTGAGCAGTTTTACGGAAAGGTACCTCGACTTTCTGCTATTCCCACCCGCGCTCCCTCGGATCAACCGCGTGGCACGCCCCGGCTGGCGCGCCCGCATGTGGGTCCGCACATGCGTGGGCCCCGCCCGTCGTCTCACCGGCTAGCTAGCCCCGCGGTGAGGAAACGCCGGCCCAGCCCGCTGCGCCCCACCTGCTGCCTAGTCAGCTCGGTCCCACCTGTCAGCTGTAGTGGCTAGCTCTGCCCCGGTATAAAAAGTATCGGTGTTTTTCTATTTTATAAAAACAATTTCAGAAATGTTTAAATATGAATTTAAATTCTGTTTTTAATAACTTTTAATTTGTAATTCCAAATAATACAAATAATATATGTTTTTGAATCAGAAAAATGTGAGGAATTCAAATATGCCATTCAAAATAATGTTTGACCACTTTAAATTTTCGAGATAATTAAATTGCAATAAAAATGCCTCTTCTTAATTAATTAATAACTTTAAATCCACAACTCCAAATTTGACAAATAATATGTCTAAATCGATCAGCGCGACAAGCCCGTTCTAACTATGCCTTCCATGTTCTGAATTGGACCATGCATCACATAAATATTAAGTGTACAGCAAGTGTTATGAGAGCAAAACATGACTAAAACTTAATAAAATGCTTTATTCTTGTACCCCACACCTCACCCATGCCATGCTACATTATTGCCATGTAAATTGCGCATCATTCATCATGGCATGCTTGATTGCTTGTTGCATTTTATTCATATGCTTGTGCACTTTATTTATGTTGGCCCTTGTTTGTTTGGTTCTTCTTCGAATAGACGCCGAGCAAGGGAAATATCAGGAATCCCAGGAGTACTACCCAGATCCGTCTCCCGCTTCAACTGAGCTACCAGGCAAGCACTACCACATGCTTGCATACTGTTGGAGATATGCCCAAGAGGCAATAATAAAAGTGGTTATTACTTGTTTTTATGATAAATGTTTACATCCCATGCTATAATTGTATTATCAGGAAACACTAATACATGTGTGTTTTGTAAACATAAGAGAGTCCCTAGTAAGCCTCTTGTGGAACTAGCTTGTTGATTAATTGATGATCATGGTTTCCTGATCATGGACATTAGGATGTGATTAATAACAAGGTTATATCATTAGGAGAATGATGTAATGGACACACACCCATAGTAAGCATAGCATAAGATCAAGTCATTAAGTTCGTATTGCTGTAAGCTTTTAAATGCATAGTAACCTAATCCTTCGACCATGAGGTTGTGTTAATCACCATCACCGGATGGGTACTTTGATGACATCAAACACCGCTTCGTAACTGGGTGGTCATAAAGGTGTCATTGGGTATTCTGAAAGTATGTGTTGAAGCGCATGAACCAAGATTGGGATTTGTCCATCCATACGACGGATAGATATGCTCTGGGCTCTCTCGGTGGAATGTCATCTAGTTAGCTTGCAAGCATGTGACTGGGTCACAAGGGATGACATATCACGGAACGAGTAAAGAGTACTTATCAGTAACGAGGTAGAACTAGGTATGGAGATGCCGACGATCAAACCTCGGATAAGTATAGTATCGCATGACAAAGGGAATTGGTTTCGTATGTAAATGGTTCAATCGATCACGAAGTCATCGTTGAGTATGTGGGAGCCATTATGGATCTCTAGGTCCCGCTGATGGTTATTGATAGGAGATGTGTCTCTGTCATGTCTGCATATTCACGAACCGTAGGGTGACACACTTAAGGTTCGAAGTTGTTTTAAGTAGATATGGAATATGCGTTGGAGACCGAATGTTGTTCGGACTCTCGGATTGGATTCAGGACATCACGAGGAGATCCGGAATGGTCCGGAGAATAAGATTCATATATAGGGGATCATTTTCTGAGTTAGGAAATGTTTCGGAGTGTTTGTATGAGGATTCTAGAAGGTTTCGGAATGTTCCGGAAGGTTCTAGAAGATATCTTGGAGTTTGCTTGAAAATCGAGATAGGGATCAAGGAGTCCTGGTGGGTCAAGACAAGGAGTCGTGGGGGAGGAGGACTCCTCCCCCCACTCCCCAACCCGCGGGCCATAGAGGAGGGGAGTCCTACTAGGACTCCCCCTCCCCAGGCGCGCCTCCCCCCCTTAAATAGAAGGGCAGGGGCGTCCCCTCCTAGCCCTCTCCCATAACTCCCAATCTCTGCCGCCTCTCTCCTCCACGTTTCTTCTGCACAGGCATAGGCGAAGCCCTGCAGAATTCTCTACTCCACCACCACCACCACACCGTCGTGCTGCTGGGATTCCGTGGAGAAGATCTACTACCTCCGCTGCTCGCTGGAACGGGCAGAGGAAGGTCTGCTTCGACTCCGCACGTGTGACCGACTGCGGAAGCGCTGCCGAAACGCGACGCCGAAAGGATCGTCCACTTGACCGACTACGGAAGCGCTGCTGGAACGCGACGCCGGAAGGATCGTCCACACGATCTTGAGATCGGCAAGTGATCGACTACATCAACCACGAGATCTAATCTCATTAACGCTTTCGGATCTACGAGGATTAGTTCCTATCTATCTCGTTGCACATGTCTAATAGATTAGATCTTGGCTTTTATCTAGATTAGATCTGGGTTTTGTTCGTTCTTGCGGTAGAAATTTTTTGTTTTCCATGCTACGAACCCATCAGTGGTATCAGAGCCGTATCTATGCGTAGATCTGATGCACGAGTAGAACACAATGTTTTTTTGTGGGCGTTGATGCTTTTGTTGTCGGTGTCTTAGCGTGTACTTTGCATCTTGTGGCATGGTGGGATGAAGCGGCTCGGGCTAACATTACATGTCATCGCACATGAGACTTGCTCCACGCTTGACGTGCAACTTGCTTTGCACAAGTGGCTTTGCGGGTGTCAGTCTCTCCCACCATAGTTAAGATTCAATTTACAATGAGCATCTTGACAACACTTGTATCAACGTTGTGGTCCTTGTTCGTAGGTAAGATCGGTCTTATGCGAAAGCCCCAAACCACGTAAAACATGCAAAGAAAATTAGAGGAGTCTAACTTGTTTTTGCAGGGGTTTTGTGATGTGATATGGCCATCATGTGATTGTGATTGTATTTGATGTATGCAATGATCCTTGTTGTAATATGGCAACCGATAGGAGCCTAATGGTTGTCTTTAATTCTGTTAAGACCTGCGTGTCTATTCATCTTGTAATAGCTTTATTCCAAGTAGTTGTAATAGTTGCTAGTGATGATGGACAACCATGAAGCGGGGCCACTGACCTTGACGCAATGCTGGTGATGATGGAGATCATGTTCGTGCTTTGGAGATGGAGATCAAAGGCGCAACAAGAAAAGGCCATATCATATCACACTAATTATGAATTGCCTATGATGTTAATCCTTTATGCATCTTGTATTGCTTAGATCGCGACGGTAGCATTATAAGATGATCCCTCTCACTAAATATCAAGTAATAAAGTGTTCACCCTTAGTTGGCACCGTTGCTAAGACTCGTCGTTTCAAAGCATCTCGTGATGATCGGATGTGATAGATTCTACATGTGCATACAACGGGTGCAAGCCAGATTTGCACATGCGGAAACTAAGGTTATCTTGACGAGCCTAGCATGTACAAACATGGTCTCGGAACATGGAATACCGAAAGGTAGAGCATGAGTCATATAAATAATATGATGAACATGAAGATTGTTCGCCGATGAAACTACATCTTCTCTCGTGAAGATCGGACTTGGTGTAGTGGACTTGGTTCGTGTAATCACTAAGAAAATGTGAGGGATGTTGTTTTGAGTGGGAGTTCACCTAGTTAGTTTAAGAATTAAATTAGAACTCAATTTATCATAAACTTAGTCTAAACTACTTGCAAATTGTTGTAGATTATGGCGAACCCCTCCATCAATTTCAATGCATTCCTAGAGAAAGAAAAGCTAAAAAACAATGGAAGCAATTTCACAGACTGGTTCCGTGGACTGAAGATCGTCCTCAGGGCTGGTCAGTTGACCTATGTGCTCGATGCACCGCTAGGTGACCCACCTGCAGATAATGCCACCGATGACGAAAAGAATGTTTTCGCCACTCGAAAAAATCATTACTTCCACAGTTCAGTGTGCCATCCTGTACGGTTTAGAATCGGAGCTCCAGAAGCGTTTTGAGCACCACAACCCGTTCGAGATCATTAAGGAGCTCAGGCTAATTTTTGAGACATCGCGCGGCCATGGAGAGCTATGAGGCCTCCGAAAAAATTCTTAAACTGTAAGATGGAAGAAGGAAGCTCCGTTAGCGAGCACGTGCTCACTATGTCTGGGTACGCAAAGAAGCTCCAAGAGTTGGGAATATCGATTCCTAATGAATTGGGGATTCACCATCTCCTTCAATCACTGCCACCAAGTTACAAGAACTTTGTGATGAACTACAACATGCACTGCATGAACAAGACGTTGCCTGAACTGTCGTCCATGCTGAAAACTGCTGAAGTGGAGATCAAGAAGGAGCACCAAGTGTTGATGGTCAATAAGACCACCAATTTCAAGAGACGGGGCAAGCCTAGGAACAAGGGCAACTTCAAGAAGGACGGCAAGAAAGCTGCCGCACCTGCTAAGAAGCCCAAGGATGGTCCTAATCCTGAAACTGAGTGCTTCTACTACTGCAAGGGTGCTGGTCACTGGAAGCGTAACTGCCCCAAGTACCTAGCGGATCTGAAGAATGGCAACATCAATAAGAAGGTATATTTGATCTATGTGTTATAGATGTGTATCTTACTAGTAATCGTAGTAGTGCCTGGGGTATTGATACTGGTTCGGTTGCTCATATTTGTAACTCGAAACAGGATCTGTGCGAATAAACGAAGACTGGCAAGAGACGAGGTGACGATGCGGCGTTGGAAATGGCTCCAAGGTTGATGTGCTCGCCGTCGGCACGCTCCCTCTACATCTACCTTCGGGATTAGTTTTAAATTTAAATAATTGTTATTTGGTGCCTGCGTTAAGCATGAACATTATATCTGGATCCTGTTTATTGCGAGACGGTTACTCTTTTAAGTCCGAGAATAAAGGTTGTTCGATTTATATGAGTAATATCTTTTATGGTAATGCACCTGAGATGAATGGTTTATTCTTACTGAATCTCGATAGTAGTGATACACATGTTCACAACATAGATGCTAAATGAATAAAATTGAATGATAATTCTACATACATGTGGCACTATCGTCTTGGTCACATTGGAGTGAAGCGTATGAAGAAACTCCATTCTGATGGACTTCTTGAATCACTTGAAAGATGCGAAGCATGTCCTAATGGGAAAAATGACTAAGACTCTCCATTCTCTGGAATAATGGAGCGAGCTACAAACTTATTGGAAATAATAAATACATACTGATGTGTGCGGTCCAATGAGTGTAGCATCGCGTGGTGAGATATCGTTATGTTCTCACTTCAATGGATAACTTAAGTAGATATGGGTATGTTTTACTTTATGAAACAGAAGTCCATAACTTTCGAGAAGTTTAAGGAATTTCAAAGTTGAAGAGGAAAATCATCGTAACAAGAAGATTCAGTTTCTGCGTTCTGACCGCGGAGGTGAATATCTGAGTTATAAGTTTGGCATGCATTTAAAGAAATGTGGAATACTTTCACAGTTGACACCGCCGGAACACCACAGCGTAATGGTGTGTCCGAAACGTCGTAATCGAACGCTCTTAGATATGGTTCGGTCTATGATGTCTCTTATAGATTTATCGTTATCATTGTGGGGCTATGCATTAGAGACAGCCACATCACTTTAAATAGGGCACCATCTAAATCTGTTTGAAACGACACCGTACGAATTGTGGTTTGGTAAGAAACCTAAGTTGTCGTTCCTTAAAGTTGGGGTTGTGAAGCATATGTAAGAAGTTACAACCTGATAAGCTAGAACCCAAAGCGGAGAAATGCGTCTTCATAGGATACCCTAAAGAAACAATTGGGTATACCTTCTATCATAGATCCCGAAGGCACAGTTTTCGTTGCAAAGAATGGATCCTTTCTTGGAGAAGGAGTTTCTCTCGAAAGAAGGTGACTGGAAGGAAAGTAGAACTCGATGAGGTTATTGAACCTTCCTCTCGGATTTGAGAGTAGCGCAGCACCGGAAGATGTTTTTTGTGCCGCCTGCACCAATTGGAGAGGAAGCTAATGATAATGATCATGAAACTTCAAATGAAGTTACTACTGAACCTCGCAGGTCAACGAGGGTTCGTACCACTCCTGATTGGTATGACTCTGCCTTGAACGTCATGTTTGGTGGACAACGCTGATGACCCTGCGACGTATGAAGAAGCTATGGTGAGCCCAGATTCCGACAAATGGCTAGAAGCCATGAAATCCGAAATGGGATCCATGTACGAAAAACCAAGTGTGGACTTTGGTGGACTTACCGGATGGCCGTAAGGCTATCGAGAACAAATGGATTTTCAAGAGAAAAACATATGCTGATGGTAATGTTACCGTCTATAAAGCTCGACTTGTCGCGAAAGGGTTCCGACAAATTCAAGGAGTTGACTATGATGAGACATTCTCACCAGTAGCGAAACTAAAGTCTGTGAGGATTTTGTTAGCAATTGCTGCATATTTCGATTATGAGATTTGGCAGATGGATGTCAAAACGGCGTTCCCTTAATGGTGACATTGAGGAAGAGTTGTATATGGTACAACCCAAGGGTTTTGTCGATCCTAAAGATGCTGACAAGGTATGCAAACTTCAGCGCTCCATTTATGCGCTGAAGCAAGCATCCCGAGTTGGAATCAACGTTTTGATAAAGTAATAAAAAACTTTGGATTTAATACAAACTTATGGAGAAGCTTGTATTACAAGAAAGTGAGTGGGAGCTCTGTATCATTCCTAGTACTATATGCAGAGGACATAATTGTTGATTGGGATGATATAGAACTTCTTAATAGCGTCAAAAACCTATTTGAATAATAGTTTTTCAATGAAGGATCTTGGCGAAGCGGCAATATATCTAGGCATCAAGATTTATAGAGATAGATCAAGACGCCTAATAGCGCTTCACAAAGTACATACTTAGACAAAGTTCTAAAGAAGTTAGAATGGAAGATAGCAAGAAAGGGTTCGTGCCCATGTTGTCAGGTAAAGAACCTTGAGTAAAACTCAAAGTCCAGCTATGGCAGAAGATAGAGAGAAAGTGAATAATATTCCCTATCCTCGGCCATAGTTCTAATCATGTATGCCATGCTGTGTACAAGACCGGATATAGCACATGCTGTTAGTTTGACTAGCAGATATCAAAGTGATCCTGGAATGGAGCACTGGACAGCGGTCAATAATATCCTAAAGTACCTAAATAGGACTAAGGATATGGTTCTTTCTTATGGAGGTGATGAACAGCTTGTTGTAAACGGTTACAACCGATGCTAGTTGGAACACCGATCCGGATGACTCAAAGTCACAGTCGGGATACGTATTTATTTTGAATGGTGCTGCAGTGAGCTGGAGGAGTGCGAAGCAAAGCGTTGTGGCGAAATCTTCAACTGAATCGGAATACATAGCTGCTTCGGAGGCTGCACAAGAAGCCGTTTGGATGAAGGAATTCATTACTGAACTTGGCGTGGTTCCCAGTGCGTTGGACCCGATGGCCATCTACTGTGACAACACAGGTGCCATAGCTAATGCACAGGAGCCAAGGTCACATAGCAAGCTGAAGCACATCAAGCTACGTTTCCACGCTATTCGCGAGTATGTCCGAGATGGTGACATAAAGATTTGCAAAGTACACACTGATCTGAATGTGGCAGATCCTTGACTAAACCTCCCTAGGGCAAGCATGACCAACACAAGAACGCCATGGGTGTTCGGTATATACCATGTAATCTAGATTATTGACTCTAGTGCAAGTGGGAGACTATGTGGAGATATGCCCAAGAGGCAATAATAAAGTGATTATTATCTATCTTTGTGTTATGATGAATGTTACATCCCATGCTATAATTGTATTATTAGGAAACACTAATACATGTGTGTTTTGTAACATAAGAGAGTCCCTAGTAAGCCTCTGTTGAACTAGCTTGTTGATTAATTGATGATCATGGTTTCCTGATCATGGACATTAGGATGTGATTAATAACAAGGTATATCATTAGGAGAATGATGTGATGGACACACACCCATAGTAAGCGTAGCATAAGATCAAGTCATTAAGTTCGTATTGCTGTAAGCTTTTAAATACATAGTAACCTAATCCTTCGACCATGAGGTGTGTTATTACCATCACCGGATGGGTACTTTGATGACATCAAACGCCGCTTCGTAACTGGGTGGTCATAAAGGTGTCATTGGGTATTCTGAAAGTATGTGTTGAAGCGCTGAACCAAGATTGGGATTTGTCCATCCATATGACGGATAGATATGCTCTGGGCCCTCTCGGTGGAATGTCATCTAGTTAGCTTGCAAGCATGTGACTAGGTCACAAGGGATGACATATCACGGAACGAGTAAGAGTACTTATCAGTAACGAGGTAGAACTAGGTATGGAGATACCGACGATCAAACCTTGGATAAGTATAGTATCGCATGACAAAGGGAATTGGTTTTCGTATGTAAATGGGTCAAGCTCGATCCACGAGTCATCGTTGAGTATGTGGGAGCCTTATGGATCTCCAGGTCCGGCTGATGGTTATTGATAGGAGATGTGTCCTGTCATGT